>APFE031148811.1:119243-130722 GCA_000404065.3 Pinus taeda | reverse complement strand
TTGAACTATCGTGACGCAAGCCAAGCTGGCCTGTAAGTTCAGTCATCATAACGTTTCAAAAATGACGCCCATGATCAGTGATAATCGCTTGTGGAACACCAAACCTAGCAATTATATGATTGAACTTGAAAATCGCAGCTGTTTTGCCGTCTGCCTCAAATGTAGGCATCGCCTCGGCCCACTTGGTAAAATAATCTACCGCAAGGATGATATACGCATGCCCCCCGACTTAGTGAGGGTTACATGTAATAAAATCGATACCCCATTTGGAAAAAGGACCAACGACAATTATAGGATGAAGAGGAGCAGGTGAAGCACACATCTTTCGATAAAAAATTTGGCAGTTGTGGCATTTTTGGACCACAATAATACAATATTTAAACATAGACGGCCAGAGGTAGCCAGCGCGCAATATCTTTTGGGCTGTGGCATACCCAGACATATGACCGCCACACGCTCCAGAGTGATAGTCATTTAGGACCCTTTCAGCTTCCTCGTGAGTTAAACAACGTCGAAAATAGAGTTCGCCCCACAATGATAAAGAGTATCTCCAATAATTTTGAATTGTTGGGACTGGAATCGTATTTTCCGACGTTCCGACCGTGAAATATCTGGCCGAAAGGATTGGGTTTGGAGATAAATGATGATATCCCCATACCACGGATCTAAAGTGCTGAATAGAAACAAGGATTCGTCCGGAATGGGCTCCTCTGCCACAGTTTCTGTGTCAGCATGCGAGAAGTCACACATTAACTCTACCAAAACTAAAGATTTCTTTGACTTAGACTTTCCAAATTCCAAGTCGAACTCCTGCAGGATCACAATCCATTTAGAGTACTTGCCCCCCAGCAATTGCTTGGTCAAAATATAGATCATAGGGTTGCAATCAGAAATGACTGTAGTCTTACGTAGTAAAATGTAATGACGAAAACGTTGGACAGCTTGAACGGCTGCCAATGCCAATTTCTCCATATGTGAGTATTTTAGCTCAGTTGGATTTAAAGTTTGACTAAGGTAATATATCACATGTTCAGCACCGAATTCATCTTCCTGAACTAACACCATTCCGATGGTGGAATGCGAGGCAGCGAGATACAAGAAGTAGTCCTGATTGTAGTTGGGAGGATGCAATAACAGTGCACGGGTCAACGCGTGTTTTAGTGCATCAAAAGATTTCTCAGCTATCTCGTCCCAAAAGAATGGAGTATTCTGTTTTAACAACTCGGTAAAAGCCTTTGTGATCTCAGTGTAGTTAGGGATGAATCGACGTAAAAAGTTTGCTTTCCCTTCCAAACTTTGGCGTTGGTGAAGACTCGAAGGAGGAGGCAATTTGATAATGGCTTCAACCTTCGAGGGATCGACGCAAAATTCAGCTTTCAATCCACACGCGTGAGCGGCTCAGAACTATAACATTTTTGAAGATTTAGCTGTTTCACCTTCAACAATGTCGGCTTTGAAAGTGCTGCAATCATGTCCAGCACAACGTAAATTACTTTTGTCGGCTATAGGAGTTGTTGACGTTCAGGACCCGAACCTTATAATTTTCGATCTAGAAAATAGTGCACCTCACTTACCTCATCAAATGGCTGTCCAGATTCCAGTGATAGTAAAAAACAGACCTGTTCATAGGACTGTGATAGATGAGGGAGCTTCAACGTGTATTATGTTGATACAGTGTTGGAGGTCACTTGGTTCTCCTTCGCTAAATCAATCCCTGATGATTCTAAAGGCCTTTGATGGCTGTGGGTTTCATCCTTTTGGCATTCTACAAGATTTACCTATAGGGGTTGAAGGTAAAACCGTTAATCTAGATGTGGAGGTGGTTGATGCCCCTCTAGATTACAACCTTCTCTTGGGCCATAGTTGGTCTTACGCTATGATAGCTGTCGTTTCATCGGTCTTTCGGCTTATAAAGTTCCCTCATAATGGAAAGATTGTAACCTTAGACCAGCTGTCTTACTTTTTATTCGACCCAACCTCTGCTAAAAGCATTCATCATGTTGGTAAAATGACTATCCCATATAAGGATGTTGGAGTAGGACTAGTTAAAGATGCCGGTTTGCTGGGAACTTTTCCTTTTCCTCCTATCAACGCAGCGTTTTCTACTGCAACCATTCATATGATTTCATCAGACACCATTGTTTATGATGATCCTTGGATCATACCTTCTGAATCTGAGATAGACTCGTTTGGTGATTTTATGCCTTTGAGTGAGTATGAAATTGTGTATCAGTCTGTGCAGTTGTTCTCTGACACATCATCAACCCAAATTGACTTAATGAATGTGGTCCATGAAGAATCACTTTCGACATCAAACTCAGATTCAATAATGTTTTCTGAACATGTTCAAACTGATGAGCAAATTCGTGAAATCCTATGCGTCGATGAGTTACCATGGGGAGATCTTCATCACAAATCTTCGTTTTTACCCGAGGGAGATAGTGGATGATATCCTTTTTGGGAAGACATTGAGTTTTGGGTTAAGAAACTCATGGATCAGAAAGCTAAGGACATTGAAGGCTACCAAGGTGAAATTTTTATAATGGGAGAACCTATACTCATCTCGCACATACACAAGCTCTTTAATTTGGTAGTGAATCTTGGATGTAGAGCCTTATTGTGCCTATCTTTAAGAGTGGGGATAAAATCATTCCCTCTAATTATAGGGCCATTATGATTAACCACATTATATCCAAGTTGTACTTGTAACACCCTTCTCCCACATCTACCAAAATAATCGGCCAACCAGGGTAAACATGTGACGAGAAGCTACTATGATTGGATTCAACCTCCTAGGTGACCTTAAGGAAATGGAATCGATAGGAGCATATCATGCAAACCTTCCAAATTAGCTACAGGACCCCTTAGAACCATCCCAACACTGTTGAAAATAGCAACAAGAAATGATAAAAATAGAATCCAGAAATTCCAGTTTAATTTTTCCTTGAATTAATGTGAATTAAAAATCAAATTCCTAATTTCATAGAAATTTGTAAATAGTTAATAATTAAGTTTATTAAACTTAATTAGCTTAGGAATTTCAAGTTGGAAGTCTTTTTGAAGTCATGTATATGTTCTCCCTATATTATGGGGGTCCAAGATGAGTTAAATATGAGTGGTAATTAGTTAACTCAATTTATTGAGTTAAGTCCAGTTAAATTAGTTCCAAATTGTTTGAGGAACTAATAGTGAGTTAACAGTCAGTTGATGCATTAGTGCACTCAACTAGTGCTACTCCAGTTAACTGAAGATTCCCTCATCAGGAACTCATGCATGTCGGTTATGAGAAAGACCCAGTTGAGACTAGAGTGCAGGGACAGTGTACTATTTGTTCTATAATTTTCTGAGTCGTGCAGATGGTGCATGCAATCAGAAACTAAACCTAGAAGGGATTGCGCAATTATGGATGAGGAATTTCCATTTAAATACGAGTTAATTCTCTTAGGAATTGTGCAAAGAATTAGAAGCTTGGAGGCTTGGAAATTTGGCTAAGTATTGGAAAAAGGAAGTCATCAGGCGGAGGATAGGAAATACTTGTGCAGGTTGAGCTCAAGGTTGAGCAGATCATATTGTATTCATCTGAATTCTTTGATCAAGGGCGCAAGGAAATAGGAGGTTTCGAGAGCAGAGAAGAGGCCTAGATTTGGCTTGGGCTTTCTCGTGAGTAGGGAGATTGATTTTACTGAGTATTGGGATTGTTCTTGTGAGAACAAGCATTGTATTATCATCTTGGATTTCTGATTAGTGCACTACAGATAGGGGGATTTTGAGCTGTGGCTGTCCCCATATATTTATTGTGTTATGTGCCATTGATGTTCTTCCTCTTGTCGATTATTATTTTTCTCGATCTTTGTGGGCTTCCATTGTAAAGAGTAGAAGTAGAATATTGTCTCTTGCTTTAGTAAATTGCGCTAGCTTGTGAATCTATAGGATTATCTACAAACACTTCTGGTAAACAACCCTTGGGTCCCACTAAGGTTTTAGACCTCTTGACCTTTGGAATCTCCCATGCTATGGGTCTGACAATGTCCAAGAGGCTCTGGACATTCTCATGACAAGGCATACCAGTGTCCAGGTACTCTTTTGCTCAGTGTTGTGCCATCGTCCCTAGGAATTGAGCCACTTTTTCAGGCCCAAAGCCCAGGTCACTGCCAAGAATTGAATGACACCTTCAGAACATAAAGATAACAACGGAACAATGATAGAAATGGAAATACTTGAGAAATCACTTAACTAGACCCCTACAAGCCATTATAGGAATTTCGTCAAACATATCACAAATATGTAATCTACAGGTATAAACAACATTTCTAAGCATAGGGGTCTCATACTCATCTGAGAATCGGTAAGAGGCATTGATGCCTCAATGCATTAGCTATAGTTTCATCCATTAGGTCATAGATACATTTTTCATTCATTTACAAGTAAAAACATGATGAGAGCCATACATAGCTACTATCATAAATGATCTGGATTTAGACAGGAACGCAAAAAATTACAGATATAACCATAAATACAAATATGCATTAGCAATAACACTTCATTTCATTAATATCAAATACTGAAATATGCTTACAAACAAAATGGAAATAAGACTAGCTCAAGCGATGGTAGCTTATCTCTGAGAAGAGATGTGGTGGCTACATGCCTCTGAACTGCGTTACAATGAGGCTCAAGGGCCTTTTTATTATTGAACAATAAGAGAAAACCCCTAAACAACCAAAACCCTAACCCGAAGAGATGTAACACCAAGAGTTTATGGGCCCCGTTGGGGTTAGTTGGACAACCAACTTCCCAAGGTCGCGCCTTGGTCATATTATCTCTGTTTGATGCACATGATACCCCATTGGAAAGATATATCCAAGGAATACGATGAAAAAGTTAATCTTATAAAAAATTTATTGGTGGTAGATTGCCAAAAAAACGTCGTTTAGGGCCTCAAAATAGCTTCGGAAGTTTAGGACTTGAAAAACTGCTAAAAATAGTAAATTGTGCTACAATTAAGGAAACTGAAAAACTGAAAGAAACAATGGTGGGAGTCCAAGTGGAATTGGCGGGTGGCCACTAATATCCACCTAGATCATTCCTCCCCCCTTAGGAAGCAATGGTCCCCATTGCGTTGAGTTCCTCCATGAGATGAGGAAACTTCTACTGAACTTGGTCCCTTGTGAGCCACTTGCCCTGGTGAAGGAGTTGGCCTGCTTTGACAACTCGATATAGTTGGATCTTCTGCTGGCGAGTGTGCTTGATTTGTGTGTCCATGATCTGATTAGTTGTGGCTTGTTCCATGCAATCTGGATTTAACTCTTTAGGTGTGAGTTGTTCTGCAATGTCTGATGTGTCTAGCAATGGTGGTAAGTATGGTCGAAGGCGGTCCACATTGAACACTAGGTGCAAGCCAAGGCATGGGGGGACGCTGAGCTCAAATGCATTGTCTCCCACAGCCTTGGTAAGGGTGTAAGGACCATATCAAAGTGGTCTAAGTTTCCGATAGGCTACGGTAGGCTGTTCCTTTTACAAATGAAACTAGAATTTGTCGACCACCTGAAACTTGTGTGGCTCCCGATGTTGATCATGTCACTTCTTATACTTGGCATTTGCTTTCTCTAGAATTTCATGGACCTGTTGGTGGATATGTTGGATGTGCTCAATGAAGCTTCTTGCCTTATCGCTTTCGGACTGGACATGAGCTGAATCTGATTGAGTAGCTGCAAATGGCATGGCCACATCAATGGGAAATAGTGGATGGAATCCCAAGCCCACCTGAAAAGGGCTATGGTTAATCGAGTTGTGGAGAGCCTGGTTATAGCTGTGCTGGACATAGGGGAGGCTCTCTATAGAAATTCCTACAAATTCTCTACAAATCTCACTCTAAGATCTATGTAGAAAATCTGACTGTAGATTAACTCGATAATGCAATATACCAAAGCAAAATACTATAATCTACTTCTATTATCAAACTTGTGAATGCTTAAAGATCGAGTTGAATCAGAGTTGAACACATGTAACCATAAGAAAAAGAATCAATGCACATGAAACACAGAAAATACTCAGGGGAAAGCCTCAGCTAAAAACCACACTATCTGTATTATCATACAAGGTAGAAATACATCAAGATTGCACAAAGCTTTAGCTTTCACAACTAGCCAACTCTCAGTACAATCCGCCTCACTGCTCACAGGCAAACAAGGCTTCTCACAAACCTTATCCTTTGCCCTCCAAGCCTACTATTTCTTTGCGCAGTTTCTCTTGGGTGATCCTACTATTACCAAGTGGAACACTGATCTCACACCCTGTAAAACTGTGCAATCCTCAAGGAACCTTGTTCCTTTTGCATTGATGAGTTTCCTTTATAGGAAAACTCATGCAATTGATAATAACCTGTCCTTGAAATTTAGCTCAACTAGGTCTTTATCTAAATAGACATGCATGAGTTTCTAATGAGAGAATCTTTAGTTATCTGGAGTACACTAGTTGAGTGCATGCATGCATTAACTAACTGATAACTAACAATTAGTTCCTCAAATAGTTTGGAACTAATTTAACTGGATTTAACTCAGTAAACTGAGCTAACTAATTACAACTCAAATATAACTCAATCTTATCTCCTTAATTAAGGGATAATGTCTTTAATTTAAGGGATAACTATTGCATGACTTCACAAAGACTTCTAACTTGAATTTCTCCAACTAATTAATCCATAATGAATTAATTCATTATTTTCAAGTAGCTAGTGAGACTAAATTCGAATTTAATTCACAATTTTAATTCAAGGAAAAATTAAAATTGGAATATTCTGGATTCTATTTTTATCATTTCTTGTTGCTATTTTCAACACTCCCTCTCAACAAGAAAGGAATTCAACTCGATCCCGATCCTGAACCTTTGGAATGTTCTGCATGCAACACTTCTCTCTAGTGTGGTTGCTCCAGCAATTCTAGAAAAAAAATCCAACCTGAATTAGTATGATGCATCTGTCATCGAAGTCTCTTACTGATATTGCCTCTGTCAACTGAAAAATCTGCGCTTCTACTGACTCAACCTTTCTCCGTTGTTGTCAATCATTCTCTGTGCTCTTCAGTATCTGACTTCTCTAGCCTCTGTCACTTTGATCTTTGACTGCATCAATCCCACTGATACCTCCCACTACTATTTACTTTGGGCTCCTGTAGCAAGGTACGATCCATGAGATAAAACCTCTCAATGGACCTTGCCCAATTTTAGCCTTCTTGAGACTATCACTTCACATCACCCCACCTCACACCTGGAGGTATGGCTGCATGTGATCCCTCTGTTGACTTGGCTTGAAATTTTCCCCTACTAGAGGTCTTTGCATGAGTGGATGCCTCCACTCGGTCTCCTCTTAGCATCTCCAATTGTGGTTCCTCCACAATTGTATGAGACTTCTTCTGGGACTGCATGTTGAGAGGTAATGTACTCTCCCTCTCAACCACCAAGCCTCTAACATTTTCCTTGCTCCTTAAGGCTTTGGATGCATCTTGAACCTTAAGATCATAAAGGTTATTAACTCATGAACCGATCTGTTTCACCTTTCTCGTGGTGATGGGTCTAAGGAAAACCTTTCCCTTACTAAAGAGAACATTGTAGCCTTTGTTCTCCAACATCATGCTCGATACCAAATTCTTCTTCAATCTAGGCACATACTTCACATCAGTCAAGGTGATAAGAGCTCCATGCTCCCTCTGAAAAGCAATCGTGCCCACTCCTCAAACACTATACCTTTCATCGTCACCCATCTCTACGAGTATCTTGAGGTCTTTCTCCTCCAAAGTACTGAATAAACTTTTATCGCCGGTCATGTGGAATGAGGCTCCACTATCAAGAAACCAACCACAACCCATCATCAAAGACACCATGCATGCGATGAGGGTGAAGTCCATTTCGAACTGAGAGGCCAATGGCTCACCTTCAGATCCTTCCAAGGATCCCTTCTTGGACTTATTCGATGGGCAATTAGTTGCATAATGACCCATATCGTGACAATTAAAGCATCTCACTTTAGATTTGTCACCCTTCTTCCCTCCATGACAAGAATTTGATTTGGGATGAGAATCCTTCTCCTTCCCCTTCTTTTCCTTACTATCTAAGGCTAGATTTTCTTCATCCTCCTTGGATGACAAACCATGTCATGTGCTCCTCCTGATCTCCTCCTGCATGAGATCTGACCACAGTCGTTCCCAATCCGACAGTTTCTCCCTTCCATTCACAGAGTCCTGGTAGCTATGCCAACTCTTTGGAAGACCGAGGAGAGCAAGGCTCACCATATCATCATCGGCAGTAGTTATTTTCACACTTCCAAACTCATCTCTATAGGTGGTGATCTTGTTCAGATATGTGGAAATAGTATCACCGTTCTCCATCTTGATTCTTCGAAGCTTGTCCTTGAGCGCCAATTTCCTCTGGTCGCTACTGTTATGGTAGAGGTCCTTCAATGTCTTCAAAATTAAATATGGAGTGTCCTTCCCATGGAGACTCAAGACAATATGGTCATGAACTCCCTCAAGGATGATCCATCTTGCCCTTGCCACACACTTATTCCATTCAACCAACTCTTGTGCATTAGTTGAACCTGGCTTTGGGATTTCTTGATCAATGAAATCCTTCAAGCCGTTGTCTTCTAATATAGCCTCCATGCGATCTTTCCATGCTATGTAATTCGAGCTACCATCCAAGGCATACTCGAGACTCAAGCCATAGAATGTCATTGACCAACCTTGAAGTATGAGATGAATTCGATTTGCACTTGCAACCCCGAAATTCAAACTTAAAATTCTCTTCTCCGTATACTATTCACTTCTTTGATAAACTCAATTCCGATACCATGTAGAAATTCCTGCAAATTCTCTACAAATCTCACTCTAAGATCTATGTAGAAAATCTGACTGTAGATTAACTTGATAATGCAATATACCAAAGCAAAATACTATAATCTACTTCTACTATCAAACTTGTGGAAGCTTAAAGATCGAGTTGAACACATATAACCATAAGAAAAAGAATCAATGCACATGAAACATAGAAAATACTCAAGAGAAAGCCTCAGCTAAAAACCCCACTATCTGTATTATCATACAAGGTGGAAATACATCAAGATTACACAAATCTTTAGCTCTCATAGCTAGCCAGCTCTGAGTACAATCCTCCTGGACGCTCACAGGCAAACAAGGCTTCTCACAAGCCTTCTCCTCTACCCTCCAAGGTCCTATTTTCTTGCGCAATTTCTCCTGGGTGATCCTCCTATTACCAAGTGGAACACTGATCTCTCACACTTATCTCACACCCTGTAAAACTGCACAATCCTCAAGGAACCTTGTTCCTTTTGCATAGATGAGTTTCATTTATAGGAAAACTCATGCAACTGATAGTAACATGTCCTTGACATTTAGCTCAACTGGGTCTTTCTCTAAATAGACATGCATGAGTTTCTGATGAGAGAATCTTCAGTTATCTGGAGTACATTGGTTGAGTGCATGTATGCATCAACTGACTGATAAATAACAATTATTTCCTCAAACAATTTGGAACTAATTTAACTGGACCTAACTCAGTAAACTAAGCTAACTAATTACAACTCAAATATAACTCAATCTTATCTCCTTAATTAAGGGATAATCTCCTTAATTTAAGGGATAACTATTGCATGACTTCACAAATACTTATAAATTAAATTTCTCCAACTAATTAATCCATAATGAATTAATTAATTATTTCCAAGCAGTTGGTGAGACTAAATTTGAATTTAATTCAAAATTTTAATTCAAGGACAAATTAAAATTGGAATATTCTAGATTCTATTTTTATCATTTCTTGTTCCTATTTTCAACACTCTCATCCCATGTGTGTGGATGATTTGAATTGTACATGTGCAGAATGTGTACAATCATCTTGTTGACAACCTCTGTTTGGCCATCATTTTGGGGATGGAAAGTTGTGGACTTAGTGAGCTTGGTGTCCAGCATCGACCAGAGACTGGACCAAAATGTACTGAGGAACTTATTGTCCCGATCTGTAGAAATTTTGAATAATATGACACATATTCACAGAGATTATCCCGATTATACACTATTGTGGAATACATGCATAATACATAACCTCCTCTATGTTGATCATCAATTTACAGAAGCAGAAACAATAACATGCGCGCATAGAAGCATCAATCACACATATCAACACAGTATTTTCCCGAGGAAAGCATCTCACTAAAAACCCCAACTATCTGTATATTATATTGATTGAGAACATGTAACAATACATAGTACAATACTCTTCACAAGTATCCAGCAATATCTCCACCTGTTACACACAAACTAGCTCAGATCTGAATCAATCACTAGCTCAAATCACCTCCGCTGCTTACCTGCCTCCACTGCACAATCTTGCATAGAGAATGGATGAGAATGGCTCATCCAAACTCGTATTTTACCTCATGAGAATCACCCACACTGGAAATCACGTGAGTAGAGACTATAATCACTTGGTATATCTCAATCCCATTTGATTGTGCAATTCACATGCACAACTATAGTCACAACTGACAGTTGTCTTGCCCTTTCACTTACCTCTAACACCTGTCTCCACTGAACTGTCCATGCACTGAGTTAACTGATGTATTCTCCAATTGCTTTATGAGTTAATAATTAGTGAATTAATTAATAACTAATTCACACAACTCATCACTTAGTCTATTGGCCAATTAGACTAAATACAACTAGTTCAACTAAGTCAAACTGAACACAACTCCATTAACTCCTGATCCAACTCCACAGAACTCAACCACTGAAGTCCTAACTGAAGTCCTCAATGCAATAGCTCAATTTACCCATAAGAACCACGTATTTCCTTCATGCAATTGCATGTGCCACATCTGTAGCTCGAACTGAAGTGCTCCAAGAGAATAAGATAAAGTTTAGAGTCCAAATATTACTAAGGGCTAATAATATTTGACTGTTTCTATTTTTACCCGAAAGTCTAAAAATAGACTCTGATTACACCGCTGTGATCCAAAAAATAGAAGTCCATCTATTTTTCCCAACATGACCAATCATCCATAAACAACATCCTGCAACTCATAGACCATGATCCATATGTCTAAAAATAGACTTTGCGCCAAAACTTGCCTACAGGACCACTTAGTGAAGGCGACTCCTTTCCACTAAGCTCCATCATCTTGTTGCATTCTCAACAAGAATTTCTTGTTGCACACTTTTCAACAATCCCTCTCAATAAGAAAGGCTTCCTCTCAAACCCGATCCTGTAACTCTGGAATGTTCTGCATGCAACACATCTGCCCAATCCACTTTGCTCCAACAACACTTGGAACAAAAAACACTCCCAACTAACCCCTCTGTTGGGCTAGGAACATACTCTGATGCTGAAGCTCTACCTGCTACTGACAAGTGCTCCCTCTCTGACATCTGCGCTACTGCAACATCTTCATGCATCTCGCACCATTGCACAC
>APFE031148811.1:58908-118749 GCA_000404065.3 Pinus taeda | reverse complement strand
CATGTTCAGAGGTAATATACCCCCCCTCTCAACCACCAAGCCTCCATCAGTTGCCTTGCTGCTCAAGGCTTTGCATGCATCTTGAACCTTAAGAGCATGCAGTTTCTTGACCCGTGAACCAATCTGCTTCACCTGTCTAGTGATGATGTGTCTAAGGAAAACCTTTCCGTCTCTGAAGACTACATCATAGCCTCTGTCTTCCAGCATCGCGATTGACACCAAGTTTCTCTTCAGTCCTGGTACATACTTGACATCGTTCAAGGTAAGGTGAGCTCCATGCTCCCTCTGAAAAATAACTGTGCCTACACCTGAGACACTATACTTCTCATCATTACCCATCCCTATGAGTATCTGGAGATCTTTCTCCTCCAAAGTACTGAACAAACTTTTGTCACCGATCATGTGGAAAGAAGCTCCACTGTCAAGAAACCAACCACTTCCCATCATGGATGAAACCATGCATGCGAAGAGTGTGAAATCCAACTCAAACTGTGAAGCAAGTGCCTCACCTTCAGATCCTTCCTCGGATCCCTTCTTGGACTTCTTCTTTTGGCAATTAGTAGCATAATGGCCCAACTCATGACAACGAAAGCATCTCACCTTCGACTTGTCAACCTTCTTCCCATCATTGGAAGAACTGGATTCGGAAAGAGAAACCTTCCCCTTCCCCTTCTTGGATTTCCTCTTCATTAGATCCCTTTGATGAAGATCTGTCCCTGGTATTCTGCCTAATCTCCTCTTACACAAGATCTGACCAAAGTCTCTCCCATCCTGGCAATTTTTCCCGACCATTGATAGAGTCCTGATAGGGATGCCAACTCTTCGGAAGACCAAGGAGAGCCAAGCTCACCAAGTCCTCATCATCGACAGTTACCCCCACACTTCCCAGCTCATCCCGGCATTGGGTGAACTTCGTGAGATATTGGGGCATACTGTCTCCATTCTCACACTTAATTTTTCTGAGTTTTATCCTTGAGCACCATTCCACCAACTCAAAAACTCAACCGCTTCTGATCTAAAATTCGTGAGAACAAAGTATTTCTTGTACAGAGATCGACTGTATGGGCATTCACCGGATATATCACCTTCCAAGAGAAGGATGAATCTAGAGGCTACCTGGCCCAATTACAGACTCTGCTTGAAGAAATAAAACGTAGTCACTTCCTGAATAATAGATCTGATGATCAATCCTCACTTTGATATCCTGTAGAAATATCTTCTACAAATCAACTTGGCTCCGATACCATGTAGAAATTTTGAATAATATGACACATATTCATAGAGATTATCCCGATTATACACTATTGTGAAATGCATGCATAATACATAACCTCCTCTACGTTGATCATCAATTTACAGAAGCAGAAACAATAACATTCGCACATAGAAGCATCAATCACACATATCAACGTAGTATTTTCCCGGGGAAAGCATCTCGCTAAAAACCCCAACTATCTGTATATTATATTGATTGAGAACATGTAACAATACATAGCACAATACTCTTCACAAGTATCCAACACTATCTCCACCTGTTACACACAAACTAGCTCAGATCTGAATCAATCACTAGCTCAAATCACCTTCGTTGCTTACCTGCCTCCACTGCGCAATCCTGCATAGAGAATGGATGAGAATGGCTGATCCAAACTCGTATTTTACCTCATGAGAATCACCCACACTGGAAATCACGTGAGCAGAGGCTGTAATCACTTGGTATATCTCAATCCCATTGATTGTGCAAATCACATGCACAACTATAGTCACAACTAAAAGTTGTCTTGCCCTTTCACTCACCTCTAACACCTGTCTCCACTGAACTATCCATGCACTGAGTTAACTGATGTATTCTCCAGTTGCTTTATGAGTTAATAATTAGTGAAATAATTAATAACTAATTCATAAAACTCATCACTTAGTCTATTGGCCAGTTAGACTAAACACAACTAGTTCAACTAAGTCAAACTGAACACAACTCCATTAACTCCTGATCCAACTCCACAGAACTCAATCACTGAAGTCCTAACTGAAGTCCTCCATGCAATAGCTCAAGTTACCCATAAGAACCACGTATTTCCTTCATGCAATTGCATGTGCCACATCTGTAGCTGGAAATGAAGTGCTCCAAGAGAATAAGATAAAGTTTAGAGTCCAAATATTACTAAGGGCTAATAATATTTGACTGTTTCTATTTTTACCCGACAGCCTAAAAATAGACTCTGATCACACCGTTGTGGTCCAAAAAATAGAAGTCCATCTATTTTTCCCAACATGACCAATCATCCATAAACAGCATCCTGTAACTCATAAACCATGATCCATATGTCTAAAAATAGACTTTGCGCCAAAACTTGCCTGCAGGACCACTTAGTGAAGGCGACTCCTTTCCACTAAGCTCCGTCATCTTGTTGCATTCTCAACAAGCATTTCTTGTTGCACACTTTTCAACACGATCTGAGATGATAGACTGTGGGATCCCAAAGTGTACCCACACTTTTTTAAAGAAGAGTTTAGCAGTGGCTTCCGCTGATATTCTTCTTGCAAGCAGCCACAATGGCCATCTTCGAGAATCTGTCGACGACAACAAAAACACAGTCATTGCCATGCTTAATAGAAGGAAGGTCTAACATGTAATCCATGGAGATGGATTCCCAAAGTCTACTAGGGGTAGGTAGTAGAGTATAGAGGCCTTGCTTCTTAATGGTCGGTTTGGCAATGGTGCAGGCAGTGTAGGATCTGATGTACTTCCCGACATCCTGTCGAAGATTCAGACAATAGAAATACTTTTTCCGTACTACCACTGTTTTCTCGACCCCAAAATGCCCAGTAGCCTGACTATAATGTGCTTCCCAAATCATCTTGGCACGCTCGCTTGAACGAACACAAAGGTGTCCCAGGTGGCATAATAGGGCACCCTAAAGGTGAAAATATGGAACTTGCTGACCCTCAAAGAGCGTCTAGTATGTGTGGCCGAATTCTGGGTTGCTTTTGTAGAGAAGTGGCCAATCAAAAGTCTCGTGCCCACAAGAGTTGAGCATAGTTGTCAATGCCATGATCGGTGGTCGGTTGAGGCAATCGACAACATTATTGGTGTTTCCCTTCTTATACTTGATATTCAAATGGAACTGTTGCAAGTATGTGGACCACTTCTGATGGTGATCATTCCGCAACTTCCCTTGTGTCTGTATGAATTGCAGGGGTCGGTGTTCTGTTTGGATGACCGTTTCCTTCCCCAAAATGTAATGCTTCCATTGTCGGCAGGCTTGCACAATGGAATACATCTCTTTGTCATAAGTGGGATACTTCCGGACTGTGTCTGAAAGTGTCTCACTCTGATATGCCACTGGATGCCCCTGTTGAGTAAGGACTGCATAATCAGAGGCATCTGTCTTTATCTCCAATGGTTGTTGCAAGCCTGGTAATGTGAGCACTAGTGTAGAGCAGAGGTGATGTTTCAACTCTGTGAATGCCTTTTGTTGATATTAAGACCAAAAGAATTTTGCTTTCACTCCTTCCTTGGTGGCTTGACTCAAGGACCAAGTAATATGGGAGAATCCCAACACGAACTTGTGGTAGAAATTGGCAAGACCCATAAAGCTGCAAAGCTCTGTCAGAGTGGTTGGAGCTGGCCAATCCCGAATGACTTGGATCTTGGCTGGATCCAAATGCACCCCCCATTCATCAATAATGTATCCCATATATTGAACCTGGGTCATGCCAAAAGTGCATTCTCCAAATTGGCACATAGCTTGTGTTGTCGCAATGTTTGGAGAACCTGTCAGATGTGGTGGAGGTGCTCTTCCAAACTCTGGTTGAAGATCAAGATGTCATCCAAGTATACCACTACAAATGAGTTGGTGAATGGCCATAAGATGTCATCCATCAGTCTCATGAAGGTTGCAGCAGCATTCATCAACCTGAAAGGCATAACCAACCATTCGAAAAGGCCCTCCTTGGCTTTAAAGGCAGTCTTCCACACATCAGAGGGTTCGATTGGTACCTGGTGATATCCTGATTTCAAGTCGATATTGCTGAAATATTCCCCCCCTTCAGTTGGTCCATAAGTTCATTAATTTGCGGGATCAGGTACATATTCCGAACAGTGATCTTGTTTAGCACCCAATAGCCAATACAGAGTCTCCAAGTCCCATCCTTCTTCTGTACCAACATGATCGGGCTCCCATAGCATGATGAACTCAGACGAATGTGACCTTTCTGTAGTAGCTCCTGAATCTGCGTCTTGATTTCTTCATTCTCCAGAATGGAGCATTGATAGATTGGTCCATGAGGATCAAATCGATGGAGTGCTTGACTCAACATTACGGAGGCACCCCTGTGGGGGAGGTGAAGATATCCTCCTACTCCGCCACGACCTTATCCATCTGTTGTTGTTGTACGGAGGGGCCCTATCTAGAGTTCGTGGCCACCATATTCTTCTTTCCCTGAGGGCATATCTTCAGGAAAACAAATTTCCTAGTTTTGGAAATGAGCTTACTGCATTGTTTTGCAGTAACCAAAGAGATGGCGGTAGGCGGTGCTACCTACGGTATCCTATACAACTTATTTCGCAAAGTAACAATAACAACACGAGACCTTGACTCATATACAACATGTCACTTCCATAAGTATGGTTGGCCTAATAATACATCACAAACATCAAGGGGAGAAACATCACATAATACCTCATTCCTGAAGGGCTTGATGTTGTATGGAAGGCGGCACTGTTGGCTCACGTGCAGATCCCGTCCTTGGTGAATCCACCCGATAGTGTATGGCTGTGGATGTGCTGTGGTTGGTAAGACCAACCACTTCATGACCTCTACTGAAATGAGGTTCTTTTGGCTCCCGCTGTCGAAAATGAACTGTAGAGAGGAACCCTTTACCCACATCTGGGACTGGAAGAGGCGCTCCTCCTCCTATGGATCTTTGGGTTCCTCCTTCTGGATCTTCGTGGTGGCAACGGTGGTGTTGGGCTCCGTATCGATAATGTGCTTCCCTTTTTCATTCCCCTTGTTGGGTTCTAAGTCAAAGTCAAAACATGCATCTGATTCTGAAGCCTTTAGTTCGACCACCAGTGACTGCTTGGCTTGACACTCACTTGTGATGTGGGTGGAGCTCTTATGGAACTCACACCACTTGTGCATGTCCTTCTTCGGCTTCGTGGCATTGTTCTTTGCTTGTGGCTTTGGCAGGTTGTCCTAGGGCACCCCGCCTTGGCTTTGTCCTTTTTTCTACGGTTTGGGGGCACCTTTCCCTTGCTTCGGATTTGTAGATCCAAAGTCTCGCTTCTTCTATTTAAACTTTTGCTCGATCTTAACAACATATCGGTATGTCATGCTGAGCGAGGAGATGTCCAGGAATTCCATCTCGTCCTAGATGTACTTATGCAGGCAGTCGCGATACTTGAGAACCAAATTCTTCTCAGAATCCTTGATACCCAACTTCGTGCGAAGGGTATGAAAAACATTAGTAAACTCTAGCACATCTTGGTCCCTTTCTTGTCGTAGCATTGTCCACTTTATGTATTTATCCTCATATCTCCTGATAGGGTAGTATTGCTCCTTGATGGCATCCCAAAACAAGTTCCAAGCGGGTGTGTCTGAAAACAGTGAGTTCGTACTTTCATCCTTCTGCTCACAATAGGTTTCCTACCAGTCCTTGACATGGGGGGCTGCTTTGAGAAGTGAAAAAGTGATCTTTTCCAGGCTGGAAAAATCATGAACGAAAAAATATCCTTCTAGAAGATTTAACCATCTATCTACAACATTTGCATCTATCTAACCCTCAAATATGGGAATTTCAAAGTTAAATTGTACCTTAAAGGGTGTGGCACTTCCATAGTAGCTGCCAGAAGTAGATGTGTTGCCCTTGGGTAGCTGCTGAAGGATCTAGGCAAAGTTGTCCATCATCACTTCCTTTGTCACTCGAGGGCTTCTTCGAGCAAGATTTTGATAGGATCTTCTGCCCCCTCGTCTTTATTTTCATCTGCCCTGGGAGGCCGTCGAGATTTGCAAGTCTGGTCTTGCAAAGGTTTGACCAATTCAAGCCCTAACTCCTTATATCCCGACCTCGTTGGGGACATGCAAAGAAAAACAGAGAATGAGTAGACCACTCTGATACCGCTGATCTGGATTTAGACAAGAACGCAACAAATTACAGATATAACCAAAATACAAAGATGCAGTAGATATAACACTTCATTTCATTAATATCAAATATTGAAATATGCTTACAAAAAAAATGGAAATAAGACTAGCTCAGGCGATGGTAGCTTATCTCTAAGAAGAGATCTAGTGGCTACATGCCTTTGAAATGTGTTACAATGAGGCTCAAGGGCCTTTTTATTATTGAACAATAAGAGCAAACCCTAAACAACCAAAACCCTAACCCAAGGAGATGTAACACCAAGAGTGTATGGGCTCGTTTAGGGTTAGCTAGACAACCAACTTCCCGAGGTCCCGACTTGGTCATATTATCTCCGTTTGACGCACATGATACCCCATTACAAAGATCTCTCCTAGGACTACGACGAAAAATATGATTAAATAATAAAATACATGGCGGTGGATTTCCAAAAAAAAACATCGTTTAGGGCCTCAAAATGGCTCCGGAAGTTTAGGACCTGAAAAACAAATAAAAATAGTAAACTATGCTATAATTAAGGAAACTGAAAAATTGAAAGAAACAATGGTGGGGGTCCAAGTGGAATTGGTGGGTGCCCACCAATATCCGCCTGGATCAATAAAATATATACATAACCAACATAATAGAAACAAAAATACCAAGGAAATCCCAGCCATAAGATCCAATTATTAACTAGTATAATTCTCATAGAGGTACTGTTGTGTGTGGAGCATGATTGTTCAGAGGTCTTTGTTTCAGCCGAATGTATACCCCAGGAAGTTTGTACACCCCTCCACGCGGGGGGGTGCGGGGGGGACTTGTCCTCCCCGCGGGGATCTTGGGGGGTCCGGGGGCCAACGGTCCCCCAGCGGGGGCTCGGTGGCAGCGCCCCCGAAGCTAAAAACATATGTAAATTTGCCTTGTAAAAGTATAGTAATTTCTAGTCAATCCGAGCCGTTCATTAGGCGGATGATCTGACGGTAGAACTTATGTTTAGTTTAGGGTTTTTTGCCCTAGAAGGCAACCCCTCTCTTTGTATGAGGGCATTGTATTGAGTCTATGTAATAGATGTGTATTCTCCAAGCGAGAAACGCAGAGGTGAGACTGTGAGAGAAAACAGAGGATATTACAGCGGATCTGCTGTAGGTTGTGTCTCTTCATTTTGCTGGATAATAGAAAGGAAGAACTGGCTGTTCGAGGTGGACGTAACCCAAACTGGGTGAACCACGTATATCTGTGTCTCTCTGGTTTTATGTGTTTTCTGTGTTTATATTTCTGCAATATTTTATGTGTTCCATTCCTCTGTAATATATAATTTTCTAACACTATGTTTAGTAAAAGTAAATTGTACAACTGCATTTCAAAGTTTGTTGTTTCACAATGTACATGGATAATTTGATGCATATCCATTTTTTATTATTATTAATTTTTAGATGTACTTCATATTTTAAAATTTGTATGTATAATAAAGACAGTTAATATAATATTTCAAAAGTTAATTTGTGTTATAATTACAACTTGGAACTTGGAACCTGTCTATTTATGATGTGTTGTTATTTTCCAATTTACATAAAAAATGTAATATTTTTCTACTATTTCAAAACCATATATATTTATATGGTTTACATGTGTAATTTAGAATTTATACATTTATGTTATTATGTTGTGTTGTTCTTTCCCACTTTACATTCTAAAATTTATATTTAGTGACACTATAAATTTTAAAACTACGCTTCAAAAGTTACTATTTCACAAAAATGGACATGTATAATTTAATAGATACATAAAAAAAAATTAATTAATTTTATATTCTATCTCATATTTTCAGTCTTTTTTGTTTCATAAAGATAGATTTCACAATTATATTTCCAAATTACTATTTTAAAAAATTAGGCATTTATAACTAATTTTCTTAATTAATTTTATTTTGCATTTTACTCTTAAAGACTTTTATGTTTAATAAAAATGAATTTTAGAATTAACTACAATATTGCTATTTTAACAAAATATAAAATATAAAAGCTGTTTATATATACAATTTTTGAATTTATATATTCTATGTTGTGTCTTATTTTTTACGTTTAGATTTTTTTATGTCTAATCAAAATAAATTTATAGCGATATTTTAAACCCATTGCTTAATAATCATAAATTTGAAGTAAATTTCAAAATTTATTATTTTACAAATATGGACAAATCCATAATTTAAGTTTATTTTACAATTTTACTATCTTACTTTATATACAATGTAATATAATATAATATTAATAATATATTATTATTTTATAAATATGGAAATAAACAACTTTTTTCTCGGTAAAGACTATGCTAATTATATTAAAAAGGAAGAAAAATATGTACAAGAGGATACACCTCTGAGGGAGCTGTAGCTCTACCTCTCTCAAAAAAGCTTTGCAGAAGATGTTTACATTGTAGATCAGAGTCTACATAAAATTGCTTAGACCTCTGTCTGTCAAAATTTAACAACATGAAACTGAGAATTGTAGTTGGTAAACAAAATTAGAGGTCCAAAAGAAGGTGCAGCGTTTGGAAGGCGACAATCTGGAGAGGCTGCTTGATCTTTAGCCATGCAGTAGTGGATCGACAAAACTGAAAACCATCCCTGAGTCTTCAAGAAATGATTCAAAAACTTACTTGGATTCTGCATTGTCATGTTTGCCAACCTCGTCCGGGGCGCTCGAAAGATTAACCCATTCAATCATGACTTTGTCCTCCACGTCCGTCACAGTTCTACCAGGCGGTAGAACAGGATATAGGAGATTTCCAGTGAAGCGCGCCGTCTCACTGTTAATCATGGGCTCCGTCCTTGGCTGAGGGTCGCTATTCTGCCTCTGGGGAGCGCTTTGCTGGGGTTGGCTCTTTTCCGGGTCTTCCTTGTCCTGCGACTCTGCAAAGACTTCCAATTGCGCCTCCAGCAAGCGGCTCTGGGATGAACTGGCGGTCCTGGAGGGAGAGTGTTCTAAGGAGGCAGCCCCCGAACTAGCAGGATTATCCGCTTCTTCAGAAAAAATGACGGTGACCAGGGCAGAGATGATTGGCCTGTTAAGTTGGCTTTGGAAGTTGAAGCGGGCTGAGTGCATAGAGCTGGTGAGGGACGGGTCAGATTCCTCAGAGGTTGGCGTAGAGGGCGCGACCGTGGCCAGTGGGGATATGCGGCGAGGTTCAGGTTCAGGGCCTCCCCTCCCTTCCCGCCTTCCTCGAGGGCCAGCAGAGCTTCCTCGCCTGGGCTTTGCACGCATACGGGGCAGCATTTTAAAAAAGAAAGGCTTACGAAACAGAGTGAAAGGGAGGCAAACACGAAAAGAACAGAGACGTAGCAGATACCAGACTAAAACCACGACCACCAAAGAGACTCGAAATCCCACCCAGGCTTGAGACTTCAACAACAAGGAGAGGGCTTGTAACTCCCAACAAGGACCCACGTCACCTAGAACCGCCCAGATTTTTTCATAAATTTGGAATTGCCACTCTGAAATGAAAATTCGGCAGTTACTGGCAAATGAACCGAGCTGCAAATGGGGATTTTCCACAATAGTGCTGAGCATAATGGTGAAACGATGAGTCCCAGGCTGCCTCTGAGAACAGGACTGCCTGGGACATCCCCCTTGACCAAGACTGAACAAACCAGCACGAAAGAAGGTGTATTGCTCTGAACCAGACCTCTGGTTAGAATGTCTGAGCGGAACAGGGTGAAATAGAAACCCGTCTTGGCGCTCCATTCCATGAATCTGCAACACGGTACGCTGAGCTTGATGCTGCATTGAAGGGCAGTTAATTACCTGCGTCCGGATTTTATGGTGGCCTGCCTCCGGCGCTACCTTCCACCGTGAGTGCGTGCCAGCTGCTGGCTGCGCATGCCTCATGGATACCACTTAATGAATGCTAGAAGAGACACCCGCATCCGGGTGGAAATAAACAACTTTGAATTTATATATTAATATTCTTTTCTATGCTAAATTCATTAAAATAATTAAATGCATAATATTTTAATAAAATAACCCATGTGCTATTCATTCCATTAGACTTTAGGTAGCCAGTCCCCCAATGTACATGGAGACACTCCCTTATGGGCCCATATAACCTATGCCTTAAGAGTCACAGGTATTAGAGAATTTCTGGTTAACCGTGTTGTCCTCAAAAAAGAATTTTAGATTTACATTTCAATATTTACTATTTAACAAAATATAAAACATAAAAGCTATTTATATATAAATTTTGAATTTATATATTTATGTTGTGTTCTTATTTTCCCCTTTACATTTTAGAATTTTTTATGTCCAGTAAAAATAACTTTTATAGTATATTTTAAAATTTGCTTATAACATTAAATTTTGAAGTAAATTTTCAAATTTACTTATTTCCTAATATGGTCATCTATAATTTAATTGTTGTGTGTGTGTGTATATATATATATATATGTTGTATGTTTAAATTCATTTTAACAATTTTATTGGCTATTATTAGTATTAACTTATAATATAATATATTCTATAATTATGGGCATAAACACTTTGCTCTTTTCTTACTAAATTAATTAAAATAATTGAATGCATAATATTTTAATAAAATAACCCATGTGTTATTCATTTAATTAGACTTTAGGCAGCTAGCCCCCAATGCACATGCACACACTCCCTTATAGGCCCACATACCCTACGTGCTAAGAGTCACAGGTATTAGAGAATTTCTCGGTCAACCCTTGTTGCTGTCAACTAACATTCTAGGCACCCGAGCTCAAAGTTTAAATATCTTACCACAATGAGGCTTTCTAGACTAAACCACCTTTGGGCTACCCCAATTTTAAACAACTTACGAGATCTGACCCTCCTTAGACTTTCGACCACTTCAGAGTTAGCGCAGCCAACCCAACTCGTGAGTGCAAGAATCTCACTTTTACAAGGCAAATCGACCCCCAACTTCTGACCTAATCGGGGTGAGTCTATCTCTCTCTGGCTACTGAATTCTTTTGCAGGGTGTGTTGTCCGACTTCCCACCAAATAGGGGTCGACATCAATGTTTGACTGTGATTACCATAGCAACAACAACATCAATCTTTATCCTTTAAACTTATAAATTCTAATCGGTATGCGTGCTTGGTTTTGTGATCTTAGTAGCGAATTGAGGTATGCCACACCTAGGGTTCCTCCCATCAATTTGGGACAAGGTTTGAGCATTATGCTCATTATAAGGTTGAGATGTACCTCTAAGTGTCACATCAAAGTGACTTGCTACCTTTCTCATGACTCAACTAAGGGCGCTTGGTTTCGCGATCTCAGTAATGAATCAAGGTATGCCATGCCTAGGGTTCCTCCCATCAAATTGGGACAAGGTTTGAGTATTATGCTCATTATAAGGTTGAGATGCACCTCTCAGTGTCGCATCGAAGTGACTTGCCACCTTTGTCATGGCTCAACTAAGGGATTCCTCTCGAGCCTTCTGCAATACAATTGTGGAGGGCTTCTATGATCATTCCTCTCATGCCTCTCCTCCCAATGCTGATCATCTTGATTTAGCTTTCTCAACCAAGGCTCAGATTGATAAGTCCAATGGACCTCGAGTTCAAGTCCAAAGCCTGATACCAACGGTAAGAAGTCATTAACACCTTTCGTGGTGCTACCCCTATTGACCTTCGGTAATAGATTATGTAATAGGTTTCAACCCCTCTTGGTTTCCTTAGTTCCAAACACAGAATTCCAAGCATGGTGGTTTAGGTACATCTTCATCCATTTCCTGCCACGGGCTTTGCATGAAGTCCTGAAAGGACTTCGCCTTTCCTGCCACAGGTAAATGATGCTCGGATCCTCTTCAAGGTTGGAAGGAGCTCTATGGTGCCACATAGAGCATTTTGGTGCCTTGTTGACAACATGAAGACGCCAACGACGAATGTACAACCTCCTAAGAATGCAAGGATGAAATCCATTTAGGTAAAGATGATGGGCTCAACTGGCCTTAAAGGAAACTTCCCTCAACATTAATGCATTGCTTGCCATGCGGCACAACAAATTGTGACTTGGTAATAATGACTATAAGCAAACACTAAAATGGGTCTTTGAGCCCATTGTTTTAATTTTTTATTCAAGCTTTTGTTGTGGCATGTGTCAGGGCCTTATATTCCTCAATTGCCTACTTATTTACTACTTTCAATATAATTAAGTATTTATTCAAAATAATGTCCAGCTCGATGATATAGCATAGCCTTGATTATCACGTGGTTCATTTGTACATTTATGCACTAGATCCTTTGTGTTTAACAACAACAAATTATCACACAAAAAATTTCTTTTCAGATTCAACGCACATACATATATATAATCAACACATATATCAGTGACATCCCCATAGAGATACACCACATATGCAAGCATTAACACCACAAATGCACGACTCACCCTAAAGGAAACTTCCCTCAGCATTAATGCATTGCTTTCCATGCTTTAGTGAAACTTATGACTTGGTAATGAGTGTAAGCAAGTATAGATCGTGCTAAGCAGAGAGTCTTCCATGTAACTATTTCACATTAATAAAATGGATCTTTGAGCCCATTGTTTTAAGTTTATTCAAGCTTTTGTCGTGGCATGTGTGAGGGCCTTATATTCCTCGGATGCTTACTTATTTACTACTTCCAATACAGTTAAGTATTTACTCAAAATAATGTCTAACTCGATGATATAGCATAGCCTTGATTATCATGTGGTTCATTTGCAAATTTATGCATCAAATCCTCTGCATTTAACATCAACAAATTATCTCACAAAATATCTCTTTTCAGATTCAACACACATATATTAGTGATATCCCCATAGAGATACACCACTTATGCAAGCATTAACAACACAAATGCAATCCCTGGATCCAGAACCATTACCAACAACAACACAACATGGTTCAGTAAAAGGTAAATAAGCATACACAAATACTTATTTTTGAACTTGCATAGCAACTGAGTCTGGGATAAGGACTCTCCACTCAACGATAAACAACTTCAGCCACACTTACTTGCAGTTGCCACTCCAAAGCCAGATTCCATAGTCCAAAGGTGGATGCTCATTCAAGGGATTAAAACACCAGTTGCCAAGTGAAATAGGGACTCTCAAGGACCTCCTTCCTCAACCCCACCAGCGGACTGCTACTTCATTGGCACACAAGGAGTTCGCAAGCACTCTACATCACACCCAAGTGCACACACTGATTCACCCCCTTCTAGGGACTCCATAATCCACTTTAAATGTAACATAGTGACTATAAGTCTTCAATATGGTATTCCTTTGGTGCTACTCCAAGATGGTTTTTGAGACCTCACTCTTTAACTAAGATCCAAAATTCTACTTACACCCTTTGGCAAAATCTGGTGACAATTTCACTGTCATCAAGGAAGAGCAACAATTTAATGCTACTTTTTCCTACACTACTGCCTTACGATGTTTCTTTACAACATCTGGTGCAATTGCTAGTTATTCTCTCTTTTAATAATATATAGCGAGACCATGATGGACTGTAACAATCGTTTGGGAGACGACAAATGATGAGTGGTTGATCGAGTAAAGGATCGAGTTGGAGGATGGATAGTCATAATCAGATGAAGAAGGAGTTAGAAAAGGGCTAAACCGTTGGCTCTTTAGACATTAAATAATTGGTCCCTCTTGAGCATTTCTTAATTAATCACTACCAATCATTTTGATCATGTTAATCCATTAATATATATATATATATATATCCGTTTTTCTTTCTTTCTTTTGGAATTGGTGGAATAAACAAGTCTTTACTCACGCGACACGGGGTTGATTTCGTCCATCACCACTATAACCACTAGGTGCACCATGCTACCTCTAATGTGGACACATATTAGTCGAGGGTATTGACCCAAAAACATTATGATATTTTACATAACATGCTTGCGAAATCAACTACATCCTTGGAGCCAATAATATTCAATTATAATTGAGTGCTCTATGAAATAAATTCAATCACATATACACTTAGTTTTTAGATAATCAAATTAGTAAAAAAAATATTTCTTTTATATAGCCTTTATTGAACAATACAATATACTTTTGCTAACAATCAAAATTGGTGTAGTTTATATTTAAATAATATATATTATATAATATATATATTTATATATATATATATATAATATAATATATATATTTCATATTTTTAATTGAAAAAATATTATAACAATACACTATTTAGAAACATTGCGAACCATTTGTTTTAGGAGTTGTCTTTAATGCTACTTTTTGGAAACTTTTGGCGTGGGTTTTTCGCTGAAATTTCTCGAAAATCCGGCATGAATTTATTGAAATCACAAGTTTGATTTATTGAAATCACAAGTTTGATGGGTAATCCTGTGCAATGGAAGTGCCCTAGGGTTTTCCAGGGTGCTAATCCATATATACAGTCAAAAGATTAATTTAAATAACACAAATCAAGATTTCACCTCTAAATTTTCTACTTGATAATGCGAAAGTCCAAAAAATCACACTAAAAACAACTCCTTTATTTTATAACTATACAATAAAAATGAATAAATTAATTAGTTAAAAAACTAATTATTTATTATTATTATTTTTTTTCCATTCGCCCAAACAATTAATGTTGAAATTATTTCCCATTCATAATAATTTATTAAAAATTATAATGGAGTTGTCTTAATGCGATTTTTTAGAGATCCTTTGGTGCTACTCCAGGATGGTCTCTTCCCACGGCATTTAAATTTGAGTTACATGTATAGCTTTGAATGAATGTATTATAGATATCTTCATATTATTATTTACAATTACATATTAAAATTTACTATTTTTAAATTCGACACATATTATTCATTATAAATGATAATCAATCAAGAGATAGTTACCCCCCATATGGAATGAGATTTCAATCATATGATTCTACTTTATACCCTTCTTCCACATAGATAATTTAGTCATTTAATATATATATATTATATGATATATATATATATAGTGTTGTTGTACTTTTTTACTCTCTTTTTTTCTTTTTCTTTTCAATTTCATCATAAATGTTAATTAAAGAGATAGTTACACCCAATATGGAAATGAAGATTCCAATCATATGCTTTTACATTTATACCCTTCCACATAGAGAATTGCACCGAAAATGGAAATGGGATATTGTTTGATATTTTGGAAAATGAAAATCATTAATTTTGTTATATATAGTGATTGTTTCTTTCAACATCCTTGAGTTCAAAAGATGCATATTTTGGCTTCAACTTGATCTTCTTATGATCTATCCAAAATCATTTGATGCAAGTCACTATGATCGTGCACATAGAGTGATAGAAAACAGAGTGATACAAATGTTTGCTAGAGTTTGAATTGGGGGAACAATGTAATGGAGCTGAATGAAACCTAAGAGAGCTATATTAATTGTAAGAAATCTTGAATCCCAAATAAAGTTGGCAAATTCAAATAGGGTGTGGATAAATTCCAATTAGTCAAGTAGGAAAATACTTCAAACACAAGTGTTACCAGTGCAAATACATATGGATGTTTAACCAAAAGACCAAATTAGCATCTTCTGGTCAATAATTACTAAGGATATATATCTTTGTTATCTCTGCAATGCATTCTTTGACAACTACCCTAAATAACCAAAAAGAGAGAGCCTATATTGTCGATAAACTTGTCATGTCAATGATGCAATTTTTGAGACCTCACTCTTTAACTAAGATCCAAAATTCTACTTACACCCTTTGGCAAAATCTGGTGACAATTTCACTGTCATCAAGGAAGAGCAACAATTTAATGCTACTTTTTCCTACACTACTGCCTTACGATGTTTCTTTACAACATCTGGTGCAATTGCTAGTTATTCTCTCTTTTAATAATATATAGCGAGACCATGATGGACTGTAACAATCGTTTGGGAGACGACAAATGATGAGTGGTTGATCGAGTAAAGGATCGAGTTGGAGGATGGATAGTCATAATCAGATGAAGAAGGAGTTAGAAAAGGGCTAAACCGTTGGCTCTTTAGACATTAAATAATTGGTCCCTCTTGAGCATTTCTTAATTAATCACTACCAATCATTTTGATCATGTTAATCCATTAATATATATATATATATATATCCGTTTTTCTTTCTTTCTTTTGGAATTGGTGGAATAAACAAGTCTTTACTCACGCGACACGGGGTTGATTTCGTCCATCACCACTATAACCACTAGGTGCACCATGCTACCTCTAATGTGGACACATATTAGTCGAGGGTATTGACCCAAAAACATTATGATATTTTACATAACATGCTTGCGAAATCAACTACATCCTTGGAGCCAATAATATTCAATTATAATTGAGTGCTCTATGAAATAAATTCAATCACATATACACTTAGTTTTTAGATAATCAAATTAGTAAAAAAAATATTTCTTTTATATAGCCTTTATTGAACAATACAATATACTTTTGCTAACAATACAAATGGTAGTAATTTTAAAATATTATTATATATATATATATTATATTTATATATTATATATATATATATATTTCATATTTTTAATTGAAAAAATATTATAACAATACACTATTTAGAAACATTGCGAACCATTTGTTTTAGGAGTTGTCTTTAATGCTACTTTTTGGAAACTTTTGGCGTGGGTTTTTCGCTGAAATTTCTCGAAAATCCGGCATGAATTTATTGAAATCACAAGTTTGATTTATTGAAATCACAAGTTTGATGGGTAATCCTGTGCAATGGAAGTGCCCTAGGGTTTTCCAGGGTGCTAATCCATATATACAGTCAAAAGATTAATTTAAATAACACAAATCAAGATTTCACCTCTAAATTTTCTACTTGATAATGCGAAAGTCCAAAAAATCACACTAAAAACAACTCCTTTATTTTATAACTATACAATAAAAATGAATAAATTAATTAGTTAAAAAACTAATTATTTATTATTATTATTTTTTTCCATTACGCCCAAACAATTAATGTTGAAATTATTTTCCCATTCTGATAAATAATTTATTAAAAATTATAATGGAGTTGTCTATAATGAGATTTTTTAAAGATTCCAGTGACGGAATCTGGCCGAAGAAATTGAGGTTAAATCTTGACTTGTTGCAGTTAAAATGGTTTTTTTACTGCATATTTGGATTCAGCACCTTGAAAAACCTTGGGACACTTTCATTGTGCAAAAACTAGCTATCAAAGTTGCGATTCCAATAAATTTCTGCCGGATTTTAACCGGAAAAACCTACCAAAAAGACTTTCAAAAAATCTCATTATAGACAACTGCAATTACATTTAATTAGGAAAACAATATCCATACGACCGTTTAACATTATAATCAATTTAAATGCTACATACATCTTTACGATTTTAAAAAAATCAATAAATCAGGATAACATTTTACCTTACCGAAAAAATAAACCAAAGAAATTAAATTTATCCATCTATTTCCAATCCATTGACACAGGAAAAATAAAAAGTCTAATATAACACAATTCGACAGTAAATTAAAATATACCAACAAATTTGACAGTTAAACTTAATTGCGAAGATATTCTCTTTGATTTCTTTACCAATCGACAAAACCCGAAAGAGGGGCACCTCAGCAAATGAAAAGAAAAAATATTCTGCAGGGCATCCATTGAAGGGAATAACCATCCGGGTTTTCGTTCGATGCATTTCGAGGCGCGATCCGATCCGATCTGTGATGTGATATTACATGGAAAAAGCGTATTTCGGTACTTTAGAATAACATTCTATCTCCATTAAAACCGGTCGATCCTGTTTGTCGTCGGGCAGCCATGCCACGCCACTGCCGTTCTGCCCCTTTCAAAATTGCCCCTTTTTGGGTCTAAATTCCGGAATTCCATTAACATATTTATCTTCTTCGCCCCCGGAGCTCCCCATTGAGCTCGATTTCCGCTATGCAATCGACGGAAGTCATCAGCCACTGGAGGTTTGGGGTTTTGAAGCCTCGTTTCTCCGGGAAAGAACTTATTTTTAATTTTGTATGAAGGAAGGCGGAGACCTTTGGGATTGTGAAGATCGAGGCAGAAGCATGGGTTCGGAGGATATGAATCTGGTTTCGTCTCAGAGGATAGAAACAGCTCTTAATTCCCAGCGGGTCTACCAGCCCGACCATTTACAATATCGCTGCGCGCCCTCGGTGGTAAATCAGAGGCGGGGAGATTCGGGACGGAAAGCCCGACCCGCGGGCGTGAGCGGTTTCGTTGAACCGGGCGGCAAGCTGTATGCGAACGATCGGGATAGGTATCTTGCTCCTCAGAGGGATTTCAGAAGCGGTATTTACAGCGCCGATGATGGCAGGCAGGATGGTATGGTCGTGGAACCGGATTCCCGGCGGGGAACTGTGAACATGAACATGAACATGAACATGAACAGTGGCGGTTTACAGATGAGAGGCATGCTCGGCCGGAATGCTGGAGGGAGAACGGGCCAGCCGGAGTGGGGCGATCGGGTTGGCGTGATAGGTGGCGATGGAAGTGCAGGGTCACAGAGCGAAGAAGGGTCTGAGGACGAGGATGACGATGAGGATGACGGTGACGGGGAAATGGAAGGAGAAGTGGAGAGAATGCAAGACTCCATGGCTGCCAATGACAATAGCGGCAACAATAACAACGGCAGCAACCATAACGGCAGTAGTGTCCATGGTGGTTTAGAGGGCTTTCAGAAATCAAATTTAGATCGTGAGGGCGGTATTCCGAAGACCGGTTTGCAAAACCACCATACTTCCCTAAATATGTTTCTGTCGCCCCCGTTTCTCAATTCCTTCCCGTCGCCCTCTGGTGCCCCTGCATTGCTGGACGCCACGTCAGCGGCACAAAATGGAGGGGGAGGGGCAGGGGCAGGGCCAGGAGGAGGGGTGGCTGCATCCTCTGGTTTTTATAGAGATGGATTGGTGAAGGAACCTTCTGCACTGCCCAGAGAAAATAATAACAGCAGTGCCACCGCGAACACGGCCTCTTTACATGAACATCACCAAGCAAGGATTCCCCCTGGCTTGCACCACGAGGGGACCCTTCCAGTTGCCTCTGTGCCCGACGCCGATAACTATTACACTCAATTGCTGCAATCAACCGCGTCACTTGCTCCGAAGGACGCGGGAGTGGACGAGGGAGGTGCTTTCGGAGAAAGGAAAGGCACGACCGCAAGCACAGAGTCATCAGAATCCTCGCTGCGGATTATTCTATCCGATCCTCTCACGTAAGTGCCGTTGCCCTTTTTCTTGTGTGTTTATTTTATCCTAGAAAATAATGTTACACATATCCCAGATAATATATCGCGAAGGGTGCAGAAAGAAACTTATCGGAAATATCACGTAAAATATTGACAATCATAAATTGAACCTGAAAAAGGCCGTTCACTTGAGAAACTTCGAAAGTATCGGGAGAACCGGGAGATATTTGCAAGGAGTTGGGCAATTCGTATTTTCTGTCTATCTGATGTTTTGCAGTTTTGGCATTTTTTCATGACAGCACTTATATTTTGTTGTTTCGGCAAGCTTTTCAGCAATCAAAATCAATTCCCCTTTGAAAAATATGGTCTTGAGGTGTTGCATTGCATTGAGAGTTGATATTCACAAAGAGATAGCAAAACAATTCCCAACTCGAACAATAAAGAGATAAACCAGTACCAGGGAAGTGCAACACTTGAAGAGAAATCAGCCAAGAGAAGTATAGCCCTAGAGTGAGTTAGAGAGAGAAATAAACCCAAGCACAAGAGAGTGCACCTTTGTTGTACTTAGGCAAAACACTTTATAAAAAATGAAAGGTAGTCACATAAAGATCAATCTCAAATGAGAGTTGTGTTTTTATAGATTGCTTAAAAGTAGGGCCCTTTTTCTAGTAGGGCTTATGAATTTACGTGTACAAGGTCAGCCCTAGCCAAACCTAGTAATACAATAATTATTACAATGTAAGCAAGGTTGGCTGTGGCTGAAAGGGAATCCTATAATATTTTAAACATTTCTCTCACTTAGGTGTCATGCTTGAGCCTTGAGGGGTAAGTAATATACCAAAATTACCCGTAACCCAAGAACAAGTTAGATAGAGAGAGAACCTAAGAACAAGTGAGTTAGAGAGAGAAATAATCCCAAGCAGAAGAGAGTGCAACATAGGTGCCCTTGGGAAAATTGTTTTATCAAGATTGAAAGATAGTCACAAAATGATAAAATTTCAAATGAGAGTTGTGTATTTATAGACAGCTTAAGACTAGTGCACTTTTCCAAGAGGGGTTACAATCTCCGTGTACAAGGTCAGCCCTAGCCAAACCTATAAATATAATAATGAGTACAATGTAAGCAAGGTTGGCTGTGGCCGAAAGGGAAGGCTACACTGTTTTAAATGTATTAGCTGCCATGCTTGAGCCTTGAGGGTTAGTTCTTTCACAAAAATTGCCTGTAACCTGCACTTGGCCTCATCCCTTTGAAACTCATGCCTATCATGGTAGACTACAGCAAGAATTGAACCCTGATGGAGTGCTTAATAGTTAATACTCTAATCTCACATGTGAAGCAACATCTTGTTGGCAATTCATCTGGATTCACCATTTATGGCCTTCTAAAAGTCTTCATTAATAGTCCTAGGAAAAGGTCTAAACTTTCCGTTTCATAACAAATTTGATAGTCACAGCAGCAAACAATGTCAAAACTCTACAAACAAAGGGAGAAAAAAAGGCAGAAGCAGCGCTTCTCTATGGGCTTGAAGCAATATCATTTACTGCATTTTGGGGAGAAAAAAGACAGAAGCAGCGCTTCTCTATGGGCTTGAGCACTTACTGCATATTAGCTTCCAAAATCCCTGAAAAAACATGTACACCTTTATCTCCAAATGCAGGGTTTTGTTCCTTTTAGTGTACATGTTTTATTATTATTCACAAAGCTTTTGTGTTACTGTTACCATTGATTAGTTTCCCAGAATCTAGCAGGTTTGTTTCACATTTTGGTGATGCCGAGGGATATTTATTTGGAAGAAAAGGTGAAATTCTTTAGTGAATTTTTGATTTGAAGCACTTAATAATTGCTCCTAGAATTGTTTTGGACCAGATGCATGTTGGTTAAACTTGTTGGCAGGTTGGCACTGTGTGTCAATGACTTTTATTGGCTGATTGGTCAACCTCATGTTCAAGAGTGTTTTTGAGTAACACCCTAGTTCTGTTTTCCAGATCAATATTGTGTACGTATATGACGAATGGCTAAATGCCAAATGATGTAATATCTAAGATTGTACGTTGAATGATAATTTAAAAAAATACAACATAGGCTGCAGAAGATAATGACAAAAGAATGAGGGGCTGTGACTCTATAAGAGGGGAAAGAAAGGGGACTTTAAGGGGAAGGGGGCTAAAGAAAAATAATATTTTTTTATTGAAAAGCCAAAGTCCTAGACTTTGTTTAATTAGTGCTCTTTAATCCATGTTTAATTTCATCCTAAGCTTTGGATAATTGCATGGAGGAGGTATAGAGATATGTGGCCCTTTCATGCCATGCAAACTTATGCCATACCTTTTTGCTATGCAAGCGAATTATCATTCAGTCAGGGGAAATCGAGAGACTTATCTTTTAGTAAATTATTATGAGCTTACTGTAATCAAATTATACCAAGCTATAGCCACGTGGCATGGATTAAAGAAATTGTCACTGTATGGAATGATTATTGTTGTCACTGAGGAATTTCACTACAATTGATAATCCCTGGAATCCGAGTAGTGAGATTTCCAAGCCAACCTGTGCTGGAGTTCTGGAAGGAAGGGGGATAGCTTGAGGGACTGTTGATCAGAGAGTGGGGTCCCCGTCCCCCTTGTGTTGTGCTGGTAGATGGGGAAAGAGAGTTGTGGATTGGGACCACTATAGGAGTATTATTGATTGTGAACCTTTGAATTGGGCTATGAGAAGAGAATTAGAGCCAATCATAGGAAGAGTTCACCCTTGTAGATTCATATCCTCAACTTGGGGGTAGCCTCGTTTGTAGAGAGATTTGGTGCAGCAAGAAGTCTATGGTTGGCTGGAACATCTTTCTTTTACAGCTAGTTAGTGGACACTTTCTAGACAAATAAGTGTTCATGAATGTATTGTGCTGAATTAATGTTGTTTTTGTCATGGATTTTACTACTTGATGGTTTGTTCCAATGTTGCACTAATCGTTATCGAGATAATTTTGGCGCGGGGAAAAAATCGTAAAAATCGGGAAAAAATTGTAACATACAAAAATATTCATTTTTTTTTGCAAATTTTTTAATATCTAAACCATCTACAACATAAAATAAATACATTGACACATAAATATGATAAAAGAACTAATATATAAGATGTTTAGTATCATTTCTAGTGCTACATCACACATAACAGTGAATCATGTCCTAAATAGTAAGTCCTGACTCCCGAGTCCCAACTCAGCCTCAAAATATCAACAAAAAAATATAATAATGTATCTCATGAGCCATATCATGAGTCATAATGTCATATACAATGAAAGGAACAAAATAACTAAAGTCTAATACTATTGATTTCCTCTGCCCCTCTTGCGAGAAAATGCCATAGCTTTCCCTTTCCCTCTAGATGTAGATGCTGGTGCTGGTGGAGTTGGCAATGGACTTTGCTGTGCTCTAGAAGCTGAAGAACTAGGAGTAGGAGCTATAGGAGGTAGACCCCGTCCTCTATTGGTGGCAGGGGTAGCCCGGGCAGGTGGTGTCATCTCCTCCTCCTGTTGCTCCAACTCCTCCTCCTCCTTCTCCTGCTCCACTACATCTTGCACTAACCAATCATGAATAGACTCCATGAGAGGCCTCTCGGCCTCAACCCTCCATGCAGCAGTGGTGTCAATCCCATCCAATGAGATGGTCTCGATATCAGGTGTCCTTTCAAGTTGCCTCACCCACAATCGAAGATTGTAGTAGACGTAGACCATGTCATTAAGTCGCTAGGACTCCAACCTGTACAACGATCATGAAATAATAATTATAAAAAAAATATTGTTTAAAGAATTCAAAAAATTATTTGGAAATTTGCAATATTTTAAATTTTTAAGTGTTAACCTGTTGCACTTTTTGTTGTGTATTTTTTCAAATACACTCCAGTTGCGCTCACATCTTGAGGAGCTACATGTTTGGTTGAGGATTCGAATGGCAAGATTTTGCAAAAGGGGTACCCTGGCACCATACATTCTCCACCAGGCATCTACAACAAAATTACAAATAAAATTTTAAATAAACATAAGAAAAAAATGGAATTTGAAGAGACAATGAAATTTGAAACAAACTAAAAAATACCTGGCATTTTAATCATTCTATCAGTCACAACCATGTCAAAGCCAAATGTGGCACCTGCCATCTTATATGTCTCAATTTCTTTAGAGATTTTTGTACGTTCTGTTGGAGATTGCATCATCCTCTGGACACAGGTTAAGAATCCATCCATGATCTCAACATCAAATACGAACCCACATGCATAAGAAAATGCGGGGCTCAGGTAGATCCCTGCAGCGTGAATGAGATGATGGAGTGTGTTGTTCCATCGTTCATCAATCACTCCCCATAGGAGGAGTTGTCTCTGAAACCCCTCATCTCCCTTATCATCATAGTAGGCCCGAATTGATTCATTCGCCCTGTCCATGGCCTCATACAAATAGCCCATTGTGGGCTTCTCGCCATCAACTAATCGAAGAACCTTTACCAAACGTTTGGTAACGACGCATACCTCCTGCACTCCCGCCCAGAAGTCTTCTTGGTATGAAACTAGTCTGCATATGGCCTCTCCCTCTAGTTTGCGGCTCATTGTCAAAGCACGCCACTCCTCTGAAAGAAACATTTTCTTCACATCCCACATAGAATTCAAGAAGGATTGAAGAGATATGAAACTAGTGGCAAACCGTGTAATGGCGGGGTGCACCAACTCTTTGTTGTTAGTGAATTTTCTCATCAAGCTAAGCACAAATGTATGATTATATATAAATTTTGTAATGCTTTTGGATGACTCAACAATATCTTTGACAAAGGAAATTTTCCCTATGTCCTCTAACATCAAATCAATACATTGTGCAGCACAAGGTGTCCAAAATAAAGCAGGATGTCTGTCCACAAGCATCTTTCCAGCAACAACATAATTTGCAGCATTGTCCGTTATGACTTGGACAACATTTTCTGCACCCACCTCCAAAATAAACGCATCCAACAAATCACATAAAATTCTTGCATCTTTGATTTGTGCAGATGCATCAACAGATTTGATAAACATAGTCCCCTTGGGACAACTAACCAAGAAGTTTATAAGGGTTTTCCCCTTTTGGTCAGTCCAATCGTCTGACATCACAGTGCATCCTGTTTGTGCCCATGATTCTCTAAAATCCTCCAATCTTTTGGTGCTATCAAGCTTTTCATGTTGAAGAATCCGACCTCTAATGTCATGATAAGAAGGGATTTTGTACACTGGGCCAACAGTGACAATAGCATCAACAACAAGCTAGAAAAATGGATTATTCCTTACAATGCTGAAAAGAATATCACTCCAAAGGAGAAATTTTGCTAGCAACTTGTCAACTTGTTCTTTCTCAGTTTTTTTAAGCATTGAAGTGATAGATGGCTGTGAATCAAGTGTGGTTCGAGGAACAAAAAATGATGAGGCAGCTACCGGGTTGGTTGATGCTGCAGTAGAACCACTGCCACTTCCTTGTTTAGCTGACTTTCTTAGTTGCCTCTTCATTTTTGCTTTGGCCTCTCTAGTGTGATCTAATTTTTTAATGATTTCATGGCTCTTTAGATGATTTCAAGATTTGTCTCTGTGCAAGGCCCTACATCAAATCTAGGGATTTGTGCAAGGTGATACTTCAATCTGTACAACCCCCTGGACATATGGTGTCCACACAACTTGCAAGACAAGTTTATTCTATCATTTTCTTCATTAGGTTCACCAAATTCCCACAGAGGGTCCAATTTCCTTGGCATGTTTGACTTTGAACTTTGAAGTTGAAAACTTGAATGGTGTTGCGGTGAACCTATGGCAAAATAAGGATTACGATTTACAAGTTACAAACTTACAATTTACATTGTACAATAACTAAAAAAAACTACATACAATTTAAGAAACTCTATTCCAAACCCAACAAAAAAAACTATTTTTTTTTTACATTGGACAAATGTCAAAAACCCCATTCCAAACCCAACTAAAAACATAGAAAAAACAATGGGTTATTTAGATTCCAAACCCAACAAAAAAAACATAGAAAAAAACCAAACAAAGTTACAAAACAGTGAAAACACAAAACATTGGTGCCTATATCGGTTTTATGGAGAAGATTTGTCTCCTCCTTAGCTCACACTTCATTTTTCTCCTCTAGTTAGTGGATTCAGCTCCAAAATTACCAAGAGCTCACTCTAAGACTCTAAACTCCCGTTGCGCACCTGTCTGTTGTCCAAATGAAAAATAAAATTGTGTTTTTATAGTTAAAATACGCGTTGCTCGACATAGCAACGATTTTTTCAATAAAAATAGCAAGTTTTTAATGAAAAAATCACGTTTTTTTCATAAAAATCAGCCAAAAAAATATGCGTTTTTATCGTGCGATGATATCGTTGTTGTTGTTGGTTTTTTTTTTTTTGTTTGTTTTGTTGTTTTATTTTATTTTTTTTAATTTTTTGTTTTATTCTCTTTCTCTTGTTTTTCTTTTATTGGTAAATCGCGATAAAACGATTTTATCGTGATATTTTCGCGATTAGTGCAACACTGGTGTGTTCAATCCTATTTGCATGTGTAACCTAGCAATTGTCATTTTGTGGTGCCATTGCTATTGAATGACAAGTTTTTCTTGCATAAGTCTGCATTGTCATGCATGCAAGTATTAATTAATAGTAGGAGAATGAGGAAAGTTATCAAAGAGAGTGAAAAATTGGTCGTTTCAAGATGTACCCCACATCTTCAAAATGCACAGAGGGTATTGGGTACAATACATTTTGGCTTTTGAAAACTATGCATTAGTTGATTAATGCCCAGTGCTTTTTAGATTTGGATAATATGACATCACTGATCTGCTGTGATATAGCTTAATTTTTATCAAATTTTATTTCTTGTTTGTGTTATAGTTACACAAATGGTGGGTGCAATTGAAATTGCTAGAAGAATCTAGTGTGGGTGTGGCACTTGTTTGGTACTTAGGAATTGAAGGATCAGAACGCCAACACCTTTTTTTATATAAATATATAATTAAAATTAAAATCTATTTGATATTTTTTTAAATGTTAAATGAAATATCAATTAAAGAATATCCATTGTTTAGCTTCATATTCATATTTCCCTTAGGGGAATGGGACAAAACCATTGAATTCATTGAAGCTTAAATGATTCCAATTGCTAATAGATAGCATTGGCAAATTATATATATTCAGGCTATAGCACCAAACTACTATGGGCCAAGATGGAGAGTGGTGAGTTGAATGAAATCAATTTCTCTAATTGCTAGAGGAGAGACAAAACTTACTAGTTGTGGAATACAGTGCAATGTGAACACTTATAATTTATATCGCAAAACTATGATAATGCATGAGTTGTGATTGCTAGATACAAAGAGAGACTCATCAAATACATAAAGACACATTACATATGAATTTCAACCTTTAAGATAAGAGCTACCATTTTCTAGAAGATAGACTACACTGAAGGCAACTCACTCTACAAAACTTATAAAATACAATATTGATACAAACATGATGATTATGAGCAAATAATACAATATTGCTCAATTTTTTATCATTAGCAAATAATTACTTGGTAAATTGTGTGCTCAATGTTCTTGGAGATGATGGGAAAAAGTTATTCCAAACATGTAGCTAGGGGGTAAATTTAATATAGGCCAAATTAGGTGAGGATTCTTCTACAAGTAAAAATAGAAAGGTCAAACAATTGAAATTTTAAGAGTGCCCAAAGCCCTTAGTCAAGAAGAAACAAATGGTTTAGCTAGGTGTTACCTTTCACATTGATATGAGTGGTAAAGGTATATTTATAGTGGGTAACACATCTCATTTTCTTGGCTTGAGGGTGGTTGAGCATAGTGATCCTCCTTAAGGGATCATATGTGTATGGGTGTTATACATTGTTTATGTTGGTTCATTTGATGGATTATTTCTGTCTGTTCTTTCCTTTCATGGTTACATATGGATAATGGTGACATAGTCTTTGGCACTATGATGATTGGTGGATGGCATATCCATTTACACTATTCTTTTCCTATCACATATTTACCTCACATGATCAAATTTGGCTTAGTCATGGTTTTGATGCTATGTGGCTATTGTTGAAGAGCTGTTGTTTCAAATATTATTTTTAATTTTGGTATTTCTATTGGATGGATTCATAATCTATGAAAATCATGTTTTCTTGGATCACTTTGGGTCCCCTATGACTATTTTGGAGTATTTTAAGGGGTATTTTCTTGGTTATTCCAGTACTATTTAGTATTTACAGTAGCTTTGAAATGGATTGCTAACCATTCATTGGTAGAATTTTCCAAAAAAGGCACCTTGATCTGGATTGGATCATTATATTATTTGTCATCCATCTCGATGCTTTACGAGTAGAAAAATTGGAGGAATTGGCTTGTAGGTCATTTTTAAGTGAAAAACTTTAAGATCCATTTTTAGGCCTTAAATGACCACTTTTTGTTGTCCTGGACTTATTATGGACCTAGATTCCATAATCTACACATTGAAACTATACCTTTACAATGGTGCAAGAATTGCGTCAATTGGAGCTCATATGAGAAAGTTATGCCTCCTGGAAGTTGATCTATCATGATTGACCACCATAATTTGAGAGGACGCCACGTCAACCCCAATTACTCATGGAAAAGGGGCTAGCCATGTGGGAACCATGAAGAAGACTTTAGAAGAGTCGAGTTGTAACACATGTTGAGGGTTGGATGGGTAAAATGTAACTCCTAGTTGGCTATTGTGTTGTGTTATAACTAGGTCACTAAGAGGAAAAGGGGTTTGATTCTATTTGAGTGCATTTTGTTTCATAATAGAGCAGAGTTGTTGAAAATGGTTGTTATTGATGTCAAAAGTTGTCCAAATGAAAAATAAAGTTACATAGTCAAATAACATGTTTCAAGACCTTTCCAACCATATATTATGCCTTCTGGAAATGATAGTTTTAAAAACCGAAACCGGTGACCTGATTGGTGCACCTAATAAATTGGGTTTCAAACCGGAACCGGTCAAATCGGAACTAGTCAAACCGGGACTAGTCAGATCTCAATGAACCGGTTTAAAGAAAAAAACCCATGAGTGGTTGTAGATGTATTTTGTAATGCACTTGGCATGCTCTACAATGTTTTTATGTCCTCAAGCATGAGGTCTATGCAATGTGCAACACACGGAGTCCAAAATATGTTAATATTTTTGGACTCAAACATCTTTCCAGCAATACCATAGTTTGAGGCATTATCTGTGATGACCTGCACAACATTTTGCTTCCCCACTTCCTAAATAATCTCATCCAAAAGCTCAAATAGAAGGGTTGCATCGTTCGCCTTATCAGATGCATCAACTAATCTCATAAACATGGTTCCTTGAGGGCAAGAAACAAGGAAATTAATGATAGTGTGGTTCTTTCCATTAGTTCATCCATCTGACTTGATGGAACAACCTGTTTTGAGCCATGACTCTCTATACTCAGCCAAATACTCATCAATGGAAGAAATCTCTTTTTGCAAAAGAGCTACCCTCAAGTCATGCATAGTAGGGCCTTTGAAGCCCTTTCCTGTAGTTATAATAGAGTCCCACATAACTTGGTAACAAGGTGAGCGAGCAACATTAAATGGAATATCTGCATCATACCACCATCTAGCAATGTGTTGATAAGAAATTTCTTTAAATTGTTTTTTCCAATGTTGATCCAAAGTGGGTTGATGACTTGGTTGGGAGGAAGTGGGATTAATAGAGGCAGTCGTGGCAGAGAATGAGAAATAACTTTGGATGTTTGTTCTCTTTGTTCCTTTAGATTGTTGGCCAAGAGCGGGAGGACATAATGAAAGGGGTCATTGGTGGAAGGGATAGAAGAGGAGTCTTGAATTTCATAATCATCATGCCCACTCTCTTTCATGGCTTCTAATAATTCCCTTTTCCTTGAAATTTCATCTTGGATGGCCTTCTCCCTAGCCTTATTCTCCTCAAACTTTTGAAACTTGGAAAGGTGTTCTACCCTAACAGGACCTAAACCTAACACTTCATTTGGTGCTTCACATGGCTTTACTTGGCCTCTTATCCCAACCAAGTGTTGTTTCAATCTGAGAATACCCCCACCTCCAATAGGTTTATTGCAAAATTTGCATATCATTTTTCCATCAATCAGATCATAGTGAGCCCACGCAGTGTCCTTGGCTTTTGAAGCCATGTTGGCTTGAAATAATTAAAATTTGCAAAGAAATCTGCCATTTAAAAAAATTGTAGCTAAGAAAAATGGAAAACTAAGATAAATTTAAGAAAAAAATGCATATGTAGCCCACAAAATTTGATAGCATAGAACTAGAGATTTGATAGCATAGAACACAAAAAAATTTAATACATGGACAATAGTGAAATGAGGAATTTTTCAATTGAAAATCCTTACCTGGAAATGAAAACTAGCTTCCTAGGCATCCTCTTGAAGATGCCAACTCTACTATCAGCTCCAAACTATCTCCAAAATAGCACCAACTTTAACTCCAAGCTTCCAAGATGACTACTACAGCAAAATCTCAACACTCTCCAAGCTCCCAATCAAACTCACAAAAACTCCAAATGAGATGTGTGAGGCAAATCAGAAGGCTGAGCTCCTTTTAAAGGCTTGGAGAGGGTGTTTTTGGAGGGAAACAACTCTTATTTTCCCTCATAAACACCCCAAAAGCTTCCTAAACCATGCTGTGTGGGTCCGTCGCAGCTTTGGCAAGGAACCAACCGGTTTAGGACTCAACCGACTGGGTCCGTCCTAAACCCGCTGGATAGGACCGATTTTTGTGAAATTTGGGCGAAATGGACCCTTCAACCAAGTTTTTTGGCCGGTTTGACCCGGTCGCCCAATGAATTGGCCGGTTTTCGGTTCAAGCCGACTGATTTTTAAAACTATGTTGGAAATATTGTTTTTGGATTTTTGGATACCCTATCTTTGAGTGCATTTTAATTCCAATTACCTAGCTCAAATGGGAGCATAATATATATGGTTGGAAAGCTTATTTTGAGACCTTTCCAACGATATACGGCACTCCCTCTAACTCCTCATGGTTGAGAAGATATGATTTAATACCCTGACAGAAGTCAACCCAGCCAGTGGGCAAGTTGGCCTTGTTTTTGGGGGTCAGATGCACTATATATAGGCGTTGAGGAAGAGTTATTGACGGTATTCACTCAAGTGGAATTTGGGTCTGTTTTAGAGTAGCGAAGGAACAAATTTGAGTTCATACCTCATGAACCAGTAGTAAAGTAATGCTGAGTTGGAGCATCTTTCTATGGAAGGGTTTTGGCACATCTTTTGAAGGGTTTTTCCTATTGTTCTTGGGAAGGGTTTCTGGTTTGTTTTAAAGGCAAAGTGCTGGAGGTTTTAGGCCAAATTTCACGTCTGATTTGAGGGTCGTATTTCGTATTCTTGTGCGGAGAACACTGAACTCATGCCTATTTTGAGGGCCAACTGCAGGTGTCTTATGAGGCTGAGATGAGAGGCTGTTGGACCAAGTTTTGTCCTTGTTTGAAGCCAAGGTTTGGTTTAAATGAAAAAGGCCAAAACCTGTTCCTATTAAGGCTGATTTTCAGTATTATTTTGAAGACCTAGTTCAGTTCAAGGAAGCTGAGCCCTAGCCTTGTTGAAGGATTTTTATAGCCTAGTTATGAGGTTGAATCTTGTGTTAGTCCTCCTAGATTTGAAGGAGATCGAGCAAGTGAACAACAAGAACACTGCCAAGGTCATATTATAGATGAGGATCTTTATTGTGAACTAGCATTAGAGAGCGTGTCGAAGGGTGACCAGACCTAAACCCTGATGTTGTGTAAGCTGTTGAAATGTTTGAGGGTATGCAATTAAGAGCAAGATACATTAGGATCTGATTTGCAAGGAAAATGCATGTTGCTAAGTAGACTTCACTAGAATGAATAGGGGAGAAATAGATTATGACCTCACAACATTGAACTTGTGCAAGTATTGACCAATGTGCTACCAGGGTAAGATTGTGGATCGTTGGAATGAGTAACTAACTAAGTAAAGATCAGTGTTGCAGTGCACCTTGATTGTGGCAGGCCATAAAAAGAACAAGTTGCAGTGATCAGGCTTAAGGGAGCAAATCTAAGAGTAACATGGTTGGGTGACAACTCCTACTGAGGTAAGGCAATTGTGAAGTATCTTAAGTAGGTTGGTGCCTACAAACTGTAAGTTGGTGCTCAATTGAGGGGAATGGGGTCTCTTGTAGGTTGGTGTCTACGAAGTTGCTAAGTTGGAGCTTAACTAGGAGACTGAAATCTCCAATAGGTTGGTGCCTATGAAAGTTGTAAGTTGGTGCTTACAGAGGATTGATGTCCTCACCTTCTTGACAGGTTGAAGCTTGCAACTTTTGTAAGTTGGTGCTTACAGAGGATTGGTATCCTCACAAATGGTTGTAATAAATTGAAGATTGTTTTCACGTTTTCTTCTTCAAGTGTCAACTTGCGCTTTGATTATGTGATGTGAATTCAATGTCAAGATTAACTAAGTGAAAAATTGTTAGAAGTAATGAAATACTGATTAAGCCCCCACCCCCCACCTCAATATTTCCAACAAGAGTAGCTAAGAGTGGATAAGGACAGAAAAAATAGAGGGGGTTTGTGGTTTGTAGTAGCTCACAAGCCACAGGTTTCAGTCAACTCCATAGATCTGTATTGGTCCTTTGATCTGTGCGAAGACTGTGTAAATCATGAAGGTTGTAGGTTTTGGGGGTTTAAATATACTTTTTATCCAGCATGGTTCAACGAAAGCATCAAATAATGTAACATTTTATTTCATTGTTCTGTATTTGCCACATTTTATTACATGCATAAGCAAAATAACAATAACTAGTAAATCTAGAAATCTAAGGAATAATTAAACCCTCAATATATATTTGATATTTCAGTCTATTTTTATCAGATGTATTGTCACAAATTGTCCAATGGAATATTCACGATAATTTATAGATCACACCCACAATTTGCAACACATTATTATGTGTTGTATTTTTTTTCTTTTCCGGAAACTATTACTTTCTGTACGTTTCATAGATGCTGGTTAAATTCATTGAAAGAATGCCCTTCATTACACCTATCTCTTGCATATTGATCCCTTTTGCGCTTGTCACAATAGACATCAGGATAGGGTTGGTGTAAAGGCATTAATCAGATTGTATTGCTCCTTTGATCTGTGCAGAGACTATGTAAATCATGAAGGTTCTAGGTTTAGGGGGTTTAAATACACTTTTTATCTAGTGTGGTCCAGTGAAAGCATGAAATAATGTAACATTGGAAGTACTATTCTTGAGTTGAAGAGTAGAAAGGTGCCTATGTTTTGACAGCCTCGCAAACATAGATCCCATTGATGAACAAAATTAGATCCTCAAAGAGCTGATAAAAGGTGTATTTCTAGAGGCAAGGCCAAATGGGGAATGTTGTTAAGGTTTTCGTCACCACCTTTGACTTGGAGAAGTTCGGGCCTATAAAGGTTGCATTCTTGTAGCTAGAGATTGAAAGGTAGGCAACATTGTATGGTAGAAGATAAGTGTTCACCCCAAAAGGGACAGTTATAGTAGATCTTCCATCACACTAAGTTGATTGATAAGCTTTTGAATAACCTAATGAGTTTAACCTTGAAAAAGTGGGAAGCGTTGAGATTGCCTAGCTACAGTGGTTGAATTTTTTTAAGTTTGAACATAAATTAGTTTATAAAATCATAATCTCTCCCATATATGAGGGTTGCATACATGAGCCTATTAGTGTATCCAACACTGATACCTTTTCCAGATTCTTTTGTGGGAAGAATGTGCAGCAAAAGTTGTTCTTGAAGGGATATCTTCTGAACATTGTCCAAATGGAATGAATATCTCCTAATAAGCATGAGCAAGGTCGAATTGTGCATAATGACTACTAGAGCCGACATAAGGTTGTAAATTTTAAGGGAGGCAACTTTGTGAAAAGAAGACATATGGGGCCAAGCTATTCTAAGTAAAAGGCCAGGGCTGACCTATACCTTTGGCAATTTAGGAAAGCTTACATAAATGTGACATTTAATGTGTTATTGTTGAAGAGTATCAAAAGAGTGAATCTTCCTCTCTTTATTCTACTTCATATGTTGTGATCGTGCAAATCTTTCTCATTACACATTAAACTAGGATGCCTTATAAAATTGTACCATTGAAAAATGATGTCATCTAGTTTTTTGTTGGGGCTATTTGTGATACATTTGCACATGATTGTTATGATACACTGACAGAGTGACACTCTATTTCAATGAACCATGAATATATTGAGGTAAATTGTGGACACCTACTTTAATTATACTATCAATTTGATCATTAATGTTCATAGTAAACAAAATTTTGCAATTGGTTTTGGTAGTGCCAACATGTCTTAGACATAACCCAAAAATGTAGAAAAATTGCATTGTAAATCCCTCCTGGTTTCAAGTTTAGTTTTCACATCAAGTTCAATGCCCTTCTCCTCATTATTGGCAGCTGATATAAACTTGAATATAAATCTCAAAAGAAAACACAAGAGGTTTACTCTACTTTTTGTGAAAATTCGGAAAATCGAATCCTATTGCAACAACTGGAAATTATTCTCCTAATTGTTATTTTAATTAACAATTTATTTAATGTTTCCTACAACAAACATTGAATAACTCACATTGCAACCTACACAAATAAAACTGCGGAAGAATAAACGCTGGAAGAAATGCTAACACACACACATAAATTTACACAGTGATTTTTGGACCAATGTCCCCAGAAAAACCCAACTTGGGAAAAATGGTGCAACAGTGAGGGTTTATTTTATTATGCAGCAGTGAAATCTGAGTACATCTATGGATGCCCAACTGGTAACCCAAACAGAAGGAAAATCCGAGTAAAATACTCCAGGAAATTACCCTTCTCCTGCAAGCAATCTCTGGCTGGACTTTCTCTATCAAAAACTCGGCCTCCTGGAGCACTACGTCAGCCTCTGCGTTGCTTTGCGTAGCTGGCTGGAATGGCTTGCTTCGGACTGGGCTCTGATGGAGTCGTTGTACCTCTGGATGCTGAGAAAATTGTCTGTTTGGCCCTTTGGGACTCCTTCCCGACCTCTGGAACTGAGAACAAATTTTCTTCTCTCCAAATCGAACTGCATCACTGAAGCTACTGCGCTGCCCCTTAGCGCTGCCTCTCTGGGATAATTCGACTCACTTGCTGTTGGCTTCCTGGATCTGGAAAATCATTCCTCTGGAGCACTGTCTCTACCCCTCACTCACTACTTTGATCTTATTGGCTCTCTCTCCGGCAACTGATTGCTTCTACTCTGGAAATTGATCTGCTCATGAAATCGAACCTCTCAAGTGTCTTCTCCAAGCCCCATCGACTTCTTCTTATAATCCTTTGTTGAGACTTCAACACCCAAGATTAGATCTTAATCGATGGCTAGGATTAATTATGGAATTGAGGCTTCTGTGATCCATCATAGTTATCAGAAGAATTTCGGCGTAAATCACATATAGAAAGATCTGTGATTTAATTTGAAGTCGATTTGTGTGAGTTTCTAGAACATTCACACCTTGACTTAATTAATTCTGATTGATTAGTCATATTCCCTAAGTTTAGACTTCGGAAATATTTAAAAACTGACTAATAATCTAATTAAGTTATTTCTAGGCAGAATTTCCAAAAACAATTTCTGGGTTTTGGTGATCTCATGTATTCTAGCCTCTCCATAAAAGTTCAAGGCTAGAACACATCTGATGCTACAAAAGCTAACACTCCCTCTTAGCGAGGAATGTGTTCTAGTGTTGCTGCACACCCTGTTTCTGCATCACCACCTGCCACGCTGCTAATGTTTGGTCATACTGCCCACCAACCACTGTGCAACTCTGATATATGTTGCATCTGTGCTACTGCTAACACTGCTGAATTGCTCCCAACACTGCATCTGCACTGCAACTCCCTCTCCATCTGTTGCTGTTGCAACTGCAACATCTGCAACTGAAAAGCATCCTAAATACTTAATCAACTGTGATTAGTATGATGCATCTATCTCTCGAGCCCTGACTGCTGCTAGTAGATGCGTTGCTGTTGACTCTACACTGTGCCAGCTGCATTGCTGCCAACTTTGCACTGCGCTCTTCAGTATCTGACTGCTACTAGACTCTGCATCTGTCACTATGGCATCTGACTGCATCTACTGTTACTGATCCATCTTGCTACTAAATACTGTGGGCCACCTTAGCAAGGTACTGATCCAAGAGGTGGATCTCCTCAAGGATCCTGCCCATCTGTATCACTCTGGGGCTACAACACCAAGTCACCCCACTTCACTCCTGGGGGTGTGTCAACAAACATGGCGAAGTCTTCCTCCAACTTGGAGGACAACCTATCAGTGTCTGCTGATGCTGCCTACTATTCTTTCTTCTCCTCCTTGTCCTTCTTCCATAGAGGACACTAGGTACTGTAGTGATCGAGCTCACCACATCTAAAGCATTTGACCTTCGACAGGTCCTTCTTCTTCTTTTGCTGCTCCCCGTGTCCCTAACTGGGACCCTTCGATGCGAGGGCCACATTCTCCTCCTCCTTGATCTGTTTCTGTCCGCTACTGCTGCCATTGATGGAGCTCTTTAGAAGAGCTCGCCTCAATTCCTGCTGTTGCAAGTCAACCCACATCCTGTCCCACTCTGGTAGCTTGTTTCTGCCCAATATGCTTTGGACAAAGACTTGCCAGTCCTCAGAGACACTGTTGAGTGCCAATCTCACTAGCTCTATAGGTTGAGGTGTTGCTCTTGTTGATTTGGAGTAGCATCGGATGTGTTCGAGGCCTCAAAATTTGCAGGAAGGCTTAGACACATGCATTCTCCAATACCAAGAAATCCTTTTGGGAAATTCCACTCGAAGACAATTTTATTAAAATAATTAATTATTTTTAATGAGACCCTAAGTCTAAACTTAGGAAATTAAAATAATTAATGGGTATTAATCTAAACTGTGGGTGAAACTTCTAGAAGAAGGCATAGATCAAGTCATATGATACTAACCATTGATTAGAATCTAATCTGGGCCGTTGATTGATCAACGAGAGGATTATAAGAGGAGGCTTGATGGGCACTTGGAGAACACACCAGAGGTAGATACTTATTTACTCAAGTAAGATCGATATTCTCACTGGTCGAAGTTCGGCAAGAGAAAATCAAATCAGAGGGAGAGTTGCAGGTGAGAAAGGAAGATAGGGCATCAACATCTTAAGAGAGTGCAAGGCAGCAAGACGCAGAGCATGAACAAGGTGACGCAGAAAGAGGCAGATTGATGCAAAGCCTGCATGGGCAGCTTAACGCTGGGCCAATGTGAGAAGTTTAACGCAGAGGGACACAAAAGGATTCTGTGGAAGAAGAAGTGCTTCACCTGGGTCAGAAATTTGTTAGGAAGCGTCTATAAAATTTCTCATTCCTATTTTGTTGGTTGTAATTTGTACATGAGAATTTGCTGAAGAATAATAAAACCCTCATTTGCTGCACTGATTTTCCCACATTGGGTATTTCCGGGAACAATTATCAAAAAATAACTGTGTGATTGTGATTGTATTTGTGCTAGTATTTTTCCTTACATTTACTTTCTGAAATGTTTTAATTGTGAAGGTTGCAGTAGAATATATTTCGATAAGAACACTGTGAATAACTTATTTATGAGATATTAAGTAGAAGAAATAATATTAATCACTGCAGTAGGATTTCTATTTAGAAATTTTCATAGCCCCAACAACTGATAACTGGCCCTGGACCTCCTGAATCCTAGTGAGGAAGGGGTCTATGCCTTCCCCCTTCTGCATCCGGATGAGCCTCAACTTCTCCTCTAAGTACATCTTCCGCTGCTTGGAAGTGCCTTGGTATAGCGTGGTTAGAGTTTCCCACATCTCTCTAGCAGTGCCTTTGCCAGCTATGTGTGAAACAATGTGATCCCAAACACTATCAAGGATCAACCTCTTCGCCTGCGCCTTTTCATTTTTGTACTCCTTTAGGTGATCTGCATCCTGGGGCACAACTATCACTGCGTATATGTATATCTTCAAGCCAAACTCATCCAGAAGGAGCGGCATCCTTGCCTTCCAAATGACATAGTTGGAAGCACCATCCAACTTGTCCTAATCTCGAAGCCCAACAATGGCCATCTCAAGCAAATGTCAAAAATCTCCTCTTCCCTTCTACTCAGCTGCTACTTAGTTATTCGCACTCCCTTTTGGAGTGAGAAACTCTGCACACAATGACTGCTGATTTGCAAGGGAAATCAAACTTCTTGGGACATGAAGTTCCCTGAGGAATTTTTTCCCTCAGTGTGTGCTCTTCTTCCACCCGATGCTAGTGCTGCTCTAGCAAACTGTTGCAAAACTACTGCGTCCAACTAGAGATTTGCTCTACGAAAATACTGGCTGCTACCTCTGCCTCTGGAATCCCTCGATCTGGAGAAATTGAATTTTTCTGCCCCTCTCAGAAAAATCGAATCTCCTCAAGAAATTCAGCCTCTTGGCTAAGTGACTGTGCTGCCCTCTGGGGTTTCGATCTGCTGCCCACACTAAATAGTGGAACTCCTCCTTTCTTCGTTACTAAGCTCCTCTCCGACTTATCATCTACGTTTTGATACCATGTGAAAATTCAAAAAACCAAATCCTATTGCAACAACTGGAAATTATTCTCCTAATTGTTATTTTAATTAACAATTTATTTACTGTTTCCTACAACAAATACCAAATAACTCACACTGCAACTTACACAAATAAAACCGCGGAAGACTAAACGCTATAAGAAATGCTGGCGCCCACATATAAATTTACACAATTATTTTCGGACCAATGTCCCTAGAAAAACCCAACTTGGGAAAATCAGTGCAGCCGTGAGGGTTTATTTAATTATGCAACTGTGAAATTTGAGTACATCTATGGATGCCCAACTGGCAATCCAAACAACAGGAAAATCTGAGTAAAATACTGGAGGGAAGTACCCTTCTCCACAAGCAATCTCTGGTTGGACTTTCTTTATCAAAAACTCGGCCTCTTGGAGCACTGTGTCAGCCTCTCCACTGCTCTGCATAGCTGGCTTGGCTTTGATGAAGTTGTTTTGCCTCTGGATGCTGAGAAAATCATCTCTCCGGGCCTTTGGGACTCCTTCCTGGCCTCTGGAACTGAGAACGAATTTTCTTCCTCCAAATCGAACTCTTGAGTCCTGATTGAAGCTACTGCACTTCCCCCCAACACTGCCTCTGTGGGATAATTCAACTCACTTGCTGTTGCCTCCCTAGATCAATGTCTCTGCGCTTCATTCACTGCTTCAATCCCACTGGCTTTCTCTCCGTCCACTGATTGTTGCTACTATGGAAATCAATCTGCTCATGAGATCGAACCGCTCAAGAGTCTTCTCCAAGCCCCATCGACTTCTTCTTATAATCCTTCGTTGGGACATCAACGCCCAAGATTAGATCGTAATCGTTGGCTCGGATTAACTTGAAGTTGATCCGTGTGAGTTTATAGAACATTCACACCTTGAGTTAATTAATTCTGATTAATTAGTCATATTCCCTAAGTTTGGACTTAGGAAATATTTAAAAACTGATTAATAATCTAATTAAGTCATATCTAGGTGGAATTTCCAGAAACGATTTCTGGGTTTGGAGATCTCATGTATTCTAGCCTCTCCACAAAATTTCAAGGCTAGAACACATCCAATGCTACAAAAGCTAGCACTTTCCACATTTATTGAAAAGTAACACAAACATTCATGAAATTGGGACAGATTTTTGGTCAAGCTGACCTTGGGAAAACGCCGAAGGGAAAACCAGTGAGAGAGAGAGTTCTTTTATTTCAGACAGAAATTATTGCAGCAATGAAATTCAACACACAGTCAACTTATCTCCGTGATATCTCGCTCATAACTCCTTGGGAAATGTGTTGACAGCTCCTTAGAAATTTCTGCTAGCAGCTCCTTGATTTTTGTGCTGAACAGACCTCGTTTTTCATGCCCAAATTTGCTCACAAAAGTAACACAAACATTCATGAAATTGGGACAGATTTTGGTCAAGCTGACCTTGGAAAAACGCCGAAGGGAAAACCAGTGAGAGAGAGAGTTCTTTTATTTCAGACATAAATTATCAACACACAGTCAACTTATCTCCGTGATATCTCGCTCATAACTCCTTGGGAAATGTGTTGACAGCTCCTTAGAAATTTCTGCTAGCAGCTCCTTGATTTTTGTGCTGAACAGACCTTGTTTTTCATGCCCAAATTTGCTCACAAAATTGTACCTCAACCCCCTCAAAATTTGTGCCAGCTGCACAAATTTCCTTGCTGAGTTTTTTCGTCGAAAAATGTGCTGGGCCCCTCAAAACTTGTGTTGGTTTGCAGTTATGACAGACAGCAATTAATGAGGTTTGTCTCCCTCGAATTTCTTGCCAGTTCTCCTTGAAAACCATGCTGCTACTAACAACAATAAATGTGGCCCTGACAGTCCTTGAAAATTGGCCCAGTCTGCCTCGAAATCTGTGTTCAGGTAGCAGCAATTAATGCAACATAGTTTCCTTGAAATTTGTGCCAATTTGCTCAGCCCTTGCCTTGGAATATGTGCCTGTAGCCTAGCTGCTATACTGCTGTACCCTCCTTTCTTGTGCTGTAGTTTCAATTCTCCTCTCAGCCTCCTTTCCTCCTTTTCTCCGATCTTACACATGAAGAATGACTCTCAAAGTCTCTTTTCCCCCTTTTATGATCTCATAATGAAGAAAAAGACCTAACCCTAGGATCAAGGACTGAGATTAGATCTCTTGATCAATGGTTGAGATCTAATCTCACATTGATGCCATCAAGTCCTTTTCATTAATTGACCCTCCTAGTCACTTTAATAACATAAAAGGTTCCATATACTTTACGACATATAAGGTAACTTTAAAACATAATGTTAATTTTCTCGAAACTCTTCAACTATTTTAGATGAATTATTGAAAACAAGGCAACTGAAAACTGAAACCAAATTTACTTTTATTAAGACACAGTTTCTTAACAACTTATAAGTAATGGAAAATAATCGAGAGATAAAAACACAATCACACAAATTGACATGCTTGTCTACCAAGGAAACACAAATGGGAAATCTTTCTTTCTTTGTTGTGGTATTTTATTGATTGTTCTTGAGCAATTGTATCTATTATAAAGCAATCTGTCTCTGAGAAAGCATTCTGCTTCTTCTCACCAATCTCAGCTGATACAATTGATCTCGGCATGCCTTGATAATTGTTGAAAATAGTAGCGAGAAAGGTCCTTCCTTGAGTTGTGCCTTAGTCAAAGAGACCAGAAGCAGTTTTCCTTAGCATGTACGAGTTCCTAAAAGTTAGGATGAGTTCCTAAAATTTACGGCGAGTTCCTATAACTTGGGACAGTGCATGAAGTAGTTCGGCTTATGCGCTGGAGTGGGAAGCTCGATTGTTGTTTCCTAGTGCGAGCTATCTTTGGAAAAAGACAAGCGAGTGAGCCTTAACTTCTAAATTAACGCAGGACGAGTTACATGAGTTAGTTAGACTCAATTAACTCAATCAATCACCAGTTTGATTTCCAGAAATAATAACTTGCCAGATTTAGGCTATTAGAAAAGCTCGTAAGGAGGATCAAGGCACAAAATTATTCAATTTTTTTGTGAGCACGAGTTGGTGAGACAAGACAATAGAGAGCATGAGTTTATGTGCAGGAGGTTGTGTGTGGGAAGGGTATACTAGGAGAAGCTTGTGCGCAGATTGATAGAAGAGAATTCACTGGGATTTAGTAAGCAGATCAGGGTTCTTGCAAGGTGTTTCAAGCTTAGGACAAGCAGAGGGAGAACAAGATTGTTTTCTGATTGAAAGAGTTGTATTGTAAGAGATCTATTGCTCAAATTTCTATCAATAAAATTCTCAAACAAGCAGAGGGTTTTCCCAGTTGGGTTCCCTAGAAAATTCTATGTTATTTAATTGTATTGTATGAATGTGTTTTTAATTATGTTCTATTCCGTTGCAAAAGAGTAGAGAAATTCTGTGTCCTGGTGTCACAATTTAGTTTCAGAATTTTTCACTCCAACAGTGCAGAATTTTCAAGGAAATTCTACATTGTATTAGAGTAAGGAACAGAGTAAAGGTCAACACACAAAGTTCAGACTGGTGAAGGACAGATAAGGGATCCACAACCCTAAGGATCCAAGCCAAAGTGGGGAGAAGAGGACAAGGTTAATTTTGTTTCCCTAGATCTGGTCTGGCCGCGTAACAGCAGATGCTGGCCGAGTTTGCTTGGAAGTTATGGGCGGATTTCCTCTGTGTAGCAGGCCGCATATTTTCTGGTTTTAAGATGAGGGTCAAGGCCCTTGTGAGTAGTGTATTGAAGGGCCATAAGGCCTAGTTTCTTATAGAAAAGAGCAGGAGATGAGGGTCTGTATGAGGGGAATAACACAACTTTTGAGGACTATTTTGGAGGACAAAAGTAGGGCACTCCTATAGCTGTTCAGAAACCCTAAAGAGAGGGCCAAATCCTCAGAAAAAGGTGCTCAGATTCATGTTCTTTCAGGACAGAAGAATATGTCTTGAAGAGGTAAGGGATTGTCTTCCCAAATTGATTGTTGCAAAGTGATGGAGGGCTGTCAATTAGAGTAATTGACAACAATTTATCTTACCCTAGTTCATTGAATGCAGGGAGGCATCTCATTGATGAGAGGGAAGTTTGGCAAAGACCCTAAGAACGTGATCCTTTGGTGCGGTAGAGGACATTGTTAGTGGGCAGCTTGGAAGTCCCTAAGAGCTGATGATCTTGAAAGAGCAGGATAGCAACTAGTGGGCAGTTTGAGTAGCCTATGTTTAGTCTTCTTGGAGCAGCCAAGAGAGATTGATAGTGGCAGATTTGATGGCTAGAAATGTAAGCATTCTGAAGTAGCAGAAGTTGCAGTGATCAGCAGAAGAGGAGGCAAAGTACCTGCCAAATGTGTTCAAGGAGCATCCTTCCACATGACTGAGAACAAGAAGTGTTTTGGCCACCTGTATGAGAATGACTTGCAGTTTCAGATTAAAATAGGAGATGAGGTTCAGTATGCAGCTAGAGGAGTTGGTACTGTTAGTCTTCAGAGGGAGTTAGGTAATCGTCTTTATCTCAAAGATGTTCTTAAGTTCCAAGGTGGAGGCCTAATCTTGTTTCGTTAGCTACCCTTGAGGACAAGGGATATGATATAATCTTTAGCAGAGGTAAGGTGTACCTCCAACACTTAACTTTTGGATGTAAGAAGCAGATAGGTGCGAGCTTGAACAATCTCTACAAGTTGCAGGGAGAGACAAATGCAGCCTTGAGCAACAAGGCAGGGAGTTCTCAAAATAGAGAAGTGATGGTTAAGTGAGAGCAAGATAGAGCTCTCAAGATGGAGCCTCAACCAATATCTCAATTTGAGTCTAAGCTAGTTGGTAGTTGGGCTGTCTAGCAGTGATGAGGAGCATAGCTTAGTGCAAGTGGTGGCAACCACTTAGCTAGAGACTCCCAGTATAGGGAGAGTTCGAGCCAAGTGGGTAGAGGATTTGGTTAAGAGAGATCAAAAGAGAGTTGAATCTTCCAGTATCACGCCCATCCAGAGGAAGCAACCACATAGGTATGTTGGTTTTGGGTAGCATCAGATGTGCTCTGGGCCTCAAATTTTGCAGGGAGGCTTGGGCACATGCATTCCAAAGAACCCAGAAAGCGTTTTGGGAAATTCCACCAAAAAACGATCTCATTAAAACAATTAATATTTTTAATGGGGTTCCTAAGTCTAAACTTAGGAAAATTAAAATATTGATGGGTATTAACCTAATTGTGGGTGAATCTTCTAGATAAAGACAGGGATCAAGTCAAAACGATCTGAGCCTTTGATTAAGAGTTAATTTAGGCTATTGGTTGTCCAACAGGAAGATATAAGAAAGGGCTTGAGGGTCATTTGGAAGAGACACACTGAGAGATCAAGAAATCGATTTTCTGAAGTGAGAAGTTCTTAGGAGGAAAAATTGATTGAGGAGATTTCTTGCAGTAGAGGGGCAGTGAGAATCTGGAAGAAGGAATTTCTTGAGAGTACGAGGCAGAGGGAGGACAGAAAGACGTCCAGAGAGAGGCTGATGCTGGCCCACGTAGTAGTAGCGCTGTCCTTGAGGGGAAGTCGAGTTTCCTGCTAAGGGGAGACGAGTTTCAGTTGCTTGGAGCCAGGGTGTGAGTCCGAGAGGCAGAAGATCGATTTTCTCAGCCAACCGAGGATCTAGAAGAGGGACAACATAATACCCAACAGGATTGATGCAGAAACTGTCGGGAGTGACGCAGTTCTGCGCAGAGGCCATGCAGGGGCTGATGTAGAGGCTCTAGTTCAGCGGGATCAGTCACTAATTCTCCTAGTGATAGGGTGAGGTCATTTTGCCATTCTTTTTTCTAGTATTCTCTTTGTATCGAATTGCTAGTTAGGCATCCTAGAATTATACTAAGATTTTCTCCTGCATAATAATAAAACCCTCAGAGCTGTTGTACCAGTTTTCATGCATTGAGTTTTTTCGGGACATTTGTCCAAAAATAATGGTGTCTTATGTGTTTGTATTTCCTTGCTTAGTTTCTATGTTTCAGAATCATATTTAATTTGGTGTAGGCTGCTTTAGTAATTTGCTTCAATATTGCAAGAAGATATTTGAAATAAGTTTGTAACATAATTTACAATCTAGGTGAAGTAGATTCAGTTGGTTACAGTAGGATTCCTTAGATTTTTAGATCTAGGAATTTTCACAAGGTACACAGGGTACATGGCACTTATGACTGAGGTGATAGGCTTGTAGAGCATGGTGGGAAATAACAAGTCTTCAGATGAGATTCCATAGAAGGAAGCAAGGAAGTCTTCTAGTTCAAAGGGAGCAACTGGAACAACGAAGAACGTGGTAGTTTTGGAGATAGATCTAGGTGGACAAGTTTCTTCCAAAAGCACCTTCCTCGCTAAGAGGGAGCGTTGAAAATAACAATGAGAAATGTTCTTCTTTGACTTGTGCCTTAGTCAAAGAGATCGAAAGCATTTGTTAGAGTGGTCAATTCCAACAAACTTACATAGTTACACTCATATTGAGTTGACCAAACTCAATATGTTTAAAATGCAAACTCCAAAATTTGAGGTTAGAACAAGATTGCTACATAAACATTTGACACAGAGATCTCTTCCCCTCAGAAGCGAAAAATTGAGATCTACCTCCAATTTTAACACTTTTGACATATATCATTGGCCACTTGAAACTCCTACGCCCCATATCTCAGATCCAATCCAGATCCATTCATCAACACTTACAGTGCATGGGCATGATTTTGCAGATTTATAATATGATAGTGCACACAACTTTGACAAAGTCATCCATGCATGAATTTAACTCCTTTGTAGGTTCCGGGCAGATAAGCACAAACAAAACTCTACAGATAGCAAAATAACGGAAGGATCCGATGATGCTTGAAGAAACTGCAAAATAAACAAACAAATCTACACACAAGATCACAAAAAAAAATTCACATAGTAAAAATAAACTCACACATCTATACTAAAATGTACAGAAATAATAACACTTAGGATCCCTCACATATTCCTGGCCCTCCCTTGAGGGAGTCGAGCCAATACCAACTCTGATACCATGTTAGAAAAATAGAAAGAGAGAGAGAAATTACACACAACACTACTCACTCTCATATTTTTATTATCACAAAGGTTACATATATATAGGATACAGATCATTGCGTTAGACAAATCTAGATCCTAAGAAAGTGAATTTATGACTGGGACATGACCCATCAACAACTCATACACAAGGGAAACAACCACATCTAGAATAGCACCTCGGAATACTCACTGACAACTTGTAATACACATGGAACACATGACATGGAAGCATTACTTACAACATTCCAGAAATAATAACTTGCCAAATTTAGCCTATTCGAAAAGCTTACAAGGAGGACGAAGGCACAAAATCTCAATTGTTTTGTGAGCACGAGTTGGTGAGACAAGACAATAGAGAGCACAAGTTTGTGTGTGTGGGAAGGGCATACTAAGGAGAAGCTTGTGCGTAGATTGGTAAAAGAAAATTCCTTGGGATTTAGTAAGCAGATCAAAGTTCTTGCAAGGTGTTTCAAGCTTAGGACAAGTAGAGGGAGAACAAGGTTGTTTTCTAATTGAAACAGTTGTATTGTAAGAGATCTATTGCTTAAATTTCTATCAATAAAATTCTTGAACAAGCAGAAGGCTTTCTAGTTAGGTTCCCTAGGAAATTTTGTGTTATTGTATTGTATGAATGCGTTTTTACTTATATTTTATTCCACTGGGAAAGAGTAGAGAAATTTTGTGTGTTGGTGTTACAATTTAGTTTCAGAATTGTTCACTACAGTAGTGCAGAATTTTCGAGGAAATTCTACAATCACTACTTGATCTCGACTCTCTAGCATGCTACTGTTCCCCTACTGAATAGCTTTGACTTGCCTTGCTTCATACTTGGTCCCAACCCCTACTTACTTGCACACTGGAGCCCTTGTTTCCTTGTGCATTTCTCCTATTTCCTAGCGCACAAGGATCTCCTAAATCATAATGCACTTGTGGCCTTATTTCCTAACACACAAGAGGCCCTATTTCCTAGCACAGTGCTGCTCCTATTTTGTAGGGCACAATCTCCTAAATCCTTGCGCACATTTGATGCTCAACTCTCCTCTCTCCACAATCAAAGAATGATCTCTCAAACTTGTGTGAATTATGTGGTTTCGTCCTCCTCATTATAGACACAATTTGAGCATGCAAGGAAGGCCCAACTCAAATTTAGAAGTCGAGTTCTGATAAGGAGTTAACTGAGAGTGATACTCTTTCTCTTTGCCATCAACACTTGGACTCTTAACTCGTTCTTCCTTCAATCAAGACTAAAGACTAACTCGCTCTAACTGAACTTGTAATTGCCACCTTGTTCTATAGTCAAACTGATGAAAACTCCACTTAACTGAAGGTCCAACTCTACGCATGCCATCTTGATGATCATTCCAGTAAACTAGAAATAAACTCATCCTAACTAAATTCTTACTCATGAGCTCGCACTCATGCTAGAGAAAGACTAATCAAGGTCTTCACTGGCTAAGGCGCAAATCATAAGACGTTCACTCGCTACATTTTCAACACTCCCTCTTAGCGAGGAAGGGATTTTGTACAACTCCCAACTTATCTCTGAAATAGATGAAACTGCCTCTTGCCAATGCCTTGGTCAACATACTTGCTGTCTACTCCTTTCTTGGAATGTACAAGAGCCCCACTATCCCTTTCTGTACATAGTCATCTACTCGCTCTGCTCTACTAGCGTCCACCTTCCTCCAGTTTGTGACTAGAGGTGTGGTCATTAGCCTGCAACGTTGCATGTGAAACCTCCCGAGGATCCCTGTATTGTACTTCCCCTGTCCCAAGAATATTTCCCCATCACCATGCCATACCTCTAGCCTGAGGAACTAATGCATAAGCCCTATATCCTTCATCTCAAACTCCCTTGCAAGGTTTGTCATGAAATCTTGGATCAAGCTGTCTACTCCAGTTAATATAAGATCGTTAACATAGACCACTAGAATGAGCAGAAGCCCTCCAATCGTGATGTAGTATAGGTATAGTATTCAAAACTGGTTGGTTCGAACCAAAAACGGTCAAACCGATTGGTTCATAGCCAAGGCTACTGGAATGGTTGGAAAACTGGGTTGACTTTCCCTCCTCGCCAGTGTTTTGGTCAAACCAGGCATAAATTGACTGGTTTATTGCTAGGCCAATCATAGACCCACCAAGCCCATCTTTCATGTTTTTTGAGGTGGTTTTGAGGGAAACTAAGGGTCGTTTCCCTCCAAAAACAACCCCTCCAAGCCAATAAAAGCCCCCCTCTCTCATTTACCTCACACCTCATTTGGAGTTTTTGTGAGCTTCATTGAGAGCTTGGAGAGTGTTGAGTTTTTGTTGGAGTAGTCATTTTGGAGGCTTGGAGTTGGACTTGTAGCTACTTTGGAGTTGTTAGAGCATTTGGCATCTTCAAGAAGAGGCTAATGGAGCTAGTTTGCATTTCTAGGTAAGGATTTTCACTTGAAAAAAATCCTTATTTCATTGCTATCCATGTATTTAATTTTTTATGTGTTTTATGTTATCAAATTTCAATTTCAACTGTTAGTTTTGAAATCTTAAATTTCATAAGTTAAATATGCCCCATTATTTTCCTAAATTTATATCTTAGGTTTTCCATTTTACTTTGTTGCAATTTTATTTATTTATTTTTTTGTTCTTAATTTGCATATTTCTTTCATTTGCAAATTTTAAATATTTCTAGCCACCATGCCTCCAAAAGCCAAGGACACTGCATGGGCTCATTGTGATGAGATTGATGTAAAAATGATCTGCAAATTTTGCAATAAATCTATTGGAGGGGTATTCTCCGGTTGAAACAACACTTGGCTGGGATAAGAGGCCAAGTAAAGCCATGTCAAGCACCAAATGAAGTGATAGGAGATATTAAGGCAGAATACCTTGCCAAGTTTGAGAAGTTTGAGGAGAATAAGGTTAGGGATAAGGCTATCCACGAAGAAATTGCAAGGAAGAAAGAAATTTTACAAGCCATGAGAGATGGTAGGTATGATGATTTTGAGATTTAAGACCCCTTTTCTATCCCCTCCACCAATGATCCATTTCACTATGTGTTCCTCTTGCCCTTGGGTCTTATCTTCAATGCCAACAATCTAAAGGAAAGAAGAGGACGAACATCCAGAGTTATTTCTCAACCTATGCTGCCACTAATTCTGATAATCCCACTTCCTCCCAACCAAGTCTAACTTAACGTCAACCCATTTTGGATGACCATTGGAAAAAGCAATGCAAAGAATCTGCTTTTCAATACATTGCTAGATGGTGGTATGATGTAGATATCCCTTTTAATGCTTACCACTCACCTTATTGCCAAGTTATGTGGGACTCTATGTTGAAAAGTGTAACTAGGTTAGGTCTTCATAATGACATGTAATTATGATTTTATGTAATGAGATGTAAAGAAGAAAAATAAAATTATTGTATTGACTTGCTTCATGGGTTTCATGAGCAAGAGATTTTGTTTTTGAGTCAACACTCCCATTCAAAGTCTTTAGGAATTATTTGTCATCTGGTCATAAAATGATAGTCATTGTCATGTAATGAAGTCATGTTACACTTTGTATAGAATCAAACTTGTCTATGTAGAGTATCCTCCAAGACCTTGTCACTTATCCTCTTCAAGTCAGCGTACAATGATGGAAGAACATTCTAGAAGAAGTCTGCCTCACTACTTGTCATCACGTTGGCCTAAAGTTCATGAGTTGATGTGTATAAGTAATCTCACTCGACATCACTTGAAGGCAAGCAACTTGACATACATTCGATGAAGAGGTGTGAAGAAGAAAGGCTACAAAGATAAGTGTGAAGAAGTGGTAAAGAGAGTCTCCTCTGGGCAAGTGAAGGAAGTTTCTTCTGGGGCAGCGAAGGAGGTTTCTTCTGGGGCAATGAAGAAGGTTTCTTCTGGGGTAGCGAAGGAGGTTTCTTCCACTGCAGCAAAGGAAGTTTTTTTTGGGGTAGCGAAGGAAGGATTCTTCTGGTATACTTGCTCTGGTTAGTCGAGATAGAGATCTAGAGACCGAGATTCTCTAGAGGAAGCTAGTGAGATCATAGAGACCGAGTTTCTAAAGGAGAAGTCGAGAAGAAGCAATGTGAAGTATAGAGATCGAGTTTCTCTAGAAGGAGCCGAGGAGAGCAGTTCAAGATCAAGAAGAAAGTTGAGAAAGGGAACAGACAGAGAATCAAGGTTAGTGACAAGGTTCTTGGGAGGATACTAGAATCCAGGGTATTTGTCATGGTCTTGGTACTCATCAATCGAAGATCTAGAAGAAGAATTTTGATCGGGTTTTCCTCTCAAGAGGTGAGAGGTTTTTTTTCCCTTGCTGACAAGCCTACATACTGTGTCACTTGTCTTTTATTGTGCTTATTGGTAATTGTCTTGATGAAAAGAACACAATAATAACATAACGAAGAAAAGGCTATAACCTAAGAAGTAAAAGTATATCACAAGCAATTATCAAGCAGAGAAATCTTTTAACTATTCATGCCCTAGATTTCTCAACACTCTGTTATAGTTGCAGGAAAGGGCTTCAAAGGCCCTAATGTGTATGACTCAGGGGGAACCCCTTTGCAAAAAGGGATTTGCAATGTTCCACCAAGACTCCGGGACGGGGAGACGCACAAGGGGGACGTGTGGGAGTACCCTCAAATTTTAGGGAAATTTAGGGGGAATAGGGGGACGTCGAGGTATATATTTTTTTCCCTTTTTAATAAATATAATATTTATTATTATAATTTTATATATAATATATATATTCAATAATGAAAGCATAAATACAATAATACATGCATATTTGAATTAAATAATGAAATGCATTGATCCATACTCATCACCCTTACTAATACATACATGATTCATCCATAGACCACGAGATTCAATAATGAAATACTCTGATCCATATTCATTATCCATTATTCACCATTCTAAAATCTACATTGATTTAAAAATTAAATTCATCATTCTAGATTCTAAATTGATTTAAAAATTAAATTCATGATTCATTATTCTAGAATCTAATTAGTACTAAGAAAAATAGACTATAATAGAGACTGAAATCTGAAGTCTGGAATAGTAAATTGATATAGCTAAAACTCAAAAATAGTGGAGTGATGAGTCTAAAAGTCACTCTAAAGTACACAGAGGGCTTGGTGCTCTTGATTAAATACTAATTCCATCGAATCCTGAATTCTTGAAAAACTGTTAAGTCTGCTGAATTTTGAGAGATATCTAAAATTCTACTTTCTCCATATGAAATCCAGTGAGGTTGGAACCGCTCTCAAACATCATGAGTCATTTCATGGTGATGTTAAAAGTTTAAGTAAAATGATGAAAATGAAAGATAAAGGAGAATGTCACTTTTACTTTAAGAATTTAACATTACCATGAATTGCATAGCATTAGTAGGGAAATATGGTCAAATACTAGGTTTTCGCTATCATAAATCATTGTTTACAAGCAAATTTAAGGGGGGGCGCATAGCCCATTTTGAGGCATCCCCCTTTTGGGAGTCACATCCCCCACACTGGGGAAACGTCCCCCCCTGCGTCTCCCCACGTCTCACCAAAAGGGGGACGTGGGGAAACGTTTCCACAGATGTCCCCCCGTCTCGGGTGCATGGTGTGCGAGGGTGCGTGCACATGACCCTGGGGAATGCGTCCCTTTGGAACACTGGGGATTTGTTGCATCGATGAGTATTTGGCTGAGTATAGAGAGTCATGGGCCAAAACTTGTTGTTCCATCATGTTAGATGGATGTATCGATGGAAAAAACTACACGATCATTAATTTCCTTGTTTCTTGCCCTCAAGTAACCATGTTTTTGAGATTAGTTGATGCATTTAAAAAGGTGAAGGATGCAAATCTTGTATTTGAGCTTTTGGAAGAGATTATTTAGTTCGTGGGGGAGGAGAATGTTGTGCAGGTCATCATAGATAATGCCTCAAACTATGTTCTTGTTGGAAAGATGCTAGAGTCCAAATATAAGACCATATTTTAGACTCCATGTGCTGCACATTGCATAGACCTCATGCTTGAGGACATAGGCAAAGTGGAGTGGGTAAAAAACATTGTAGAGCATGCCAAGTGCATCACAAAATACATCTACAAGCACTCATGGATATTGAGCCTAATGAGGAAAACACTGGGGCAAAGAGCTTGTTAGGCCTATAATTACGAGATTTGCAACTCACTTCCTTACATTGTAATGTTTGAATTCTCAAATAAAACTTGTAGTAAATGTTTTCTTCTAATGAATGGACTTCATATCGGTGGGCTCGTAGACAAGATGACAAAGGCACCAAAAATAAAGTTTTTGACAATTATTTTTGGAAAAAGACTACAGAGGTTGTGAAAATTGACGAGCCCCTTATTAAGGTGCTATAGATGGTGGATGGGGAAAAATTGGCCGTGGGTTACATCTATGAGGCTATGGATTAGGCAAAGGAGCAAATACAGGCAACTTACAAGGATAAATTAGCTAAATATGGGCATATTTGAGAGATCATTGATAATGGATGTAACAATCAATTCCATCGTCCTATACAATGCAATTGGGCTTTTCTTGAACCCAAAGTATCATTATAAAGCTCGATTAGGAGATGTGCAAACTAGGGAGCTCAGAGATGGGTTGTATGATTGCTTTGAGCACATGGTCCCTAACCATTCAGACTAGTTGGAAATACATAAAAATGTACTCTTTTCAGTATGGTAGCTGGTAGCTTTGGCAAAAACTTGGCAAAGATGGCAAGAGATGTGGATCAACTAGGTAAGCAATTCCAATTTGTTTTTCTCTTAAAGTTCAATTGTTTACAAATTTACAATTCAATCTGCGGTAAATACGTGTAAATAAGTAATGAAATGGACTAAGTTACTAATTAATCATTAATATTTTTGCTTTGTAGCTCATTGGTGGGATTCATTTGGTGGCCAATGTCCCCAATTGCAAAATTTTGTAGTTAGCGTCCTCAACCAAACTTGCAATGATTCAGGTTGTGAGCGCAATTGGTCTGTTTTTTATCACACACATACGAAGAAGAGAAACAGACTAGAACAAAAACAATTAAATGATATTGTCTTCGTGCAATACAACCTTTGACTAAGGCGCAACCAATTGATGAACAAGAGACTTGATCTAGATCCCATTGTGTTGGATGATATTGATACAACATCAGAATGCGTGGAGGAGATTAAAGCAATTGAGTTTGATCGTGATTTTGATATTGACATGGAGTTGGGGGTTTTCCCAATGCAGATCTAGTAGCCCCATTGGAACGAAAACTAGTAGCTGGATCAAGCAAAGGCAAACAACTAATGGAAGGCACTAGTCATGCATCTCGACCCACTCTACTACTGAGGTTGCAGATGAGGCTAAGACATCCTCAGATTCTGATCTTTATGATGTTTATGTAGCTCTTGTTGATGATCCGGTGTCTAGTAGTGGTAATGAGTTTGATCATGATGAGGAATGATCATGTTGATCACTGATATGTACTTGTAGACTTGTAGTCTTGTAGTAGGCCAATGGCCCCATAGCTTGTAGCATTGTTTTCAGACTTTATAGGCCATTTAGAGCCTCATTGCTTATGTATTTTATCGAATATTGTATTGTACTCTGTGCCATTTTGACATATTCACCTTTACATGGTATATAAATGAACAAACTTTGCATATTTTGTCTCTATTGGTTTGGAATCATGGTTTAAAATCTTAAAAATAGATTTTTTTCATTAAAAAATAATTATTTCATGTAATTTTTTAAAAACCGGTTCATTGAGATCTGACTAGTCTAGATTTGACTGGTTCTAGTTTGAAACCTGGTTTATTAGGTGGACCAATTCGGTCACCGGTTTCAGTTTTGAATACTATGAGTACAAGTTGGCATCCTCCTCACTCTTTGTGAAGCCCAATCCCTGAAGGTAGCTATTAATATGACTGTACCATGCTCATGGTGCCTGCTTGAGCCCATAAAGAGCTCTCTTCAATTAACATACATGAGTGTCTCTAGCTGCTCCATATATATATCTCTTTGTCAACCACCCCGTTGAGGAATGTTGTCTTCACGTCCATCTAGTGGATCTTCCACCCCATCTGTGTTGCTAGTGCTAAAATCGTCCAGATGGATGAACAATGAGCTACTGGGGCAAATGTCTCATTATAGTTGATGCCCTCAACCTGCGAGAAGCCCTTGGCCACAAACATGGCCTTGTACTTCTCCACACTCCCATCTCCTCCATGCTTCTTGTACACCCATCGTGAGCCTACTCTTGATTTGCCTTTTGGACGCAACACAATCTCCCAAACATCGTTTTTCATGATCGAGGAATCTTCCTCCACCATGGTATCTTGCCAAACTTGCTGAGAGGCTGCCTCGTCATAACAAGAAGGCTCTGAGTCTATCAAATCAGTCATCAGTGCCATGTATCGGGTGTACCTCTGTGGTTGCTTGTGTTGATTTGGGGTAGCATTGGATGTGCTCTAAGCCTGCAGGGAGGCTTGGGCACAGGTATTGCAAAGAACCCATAAAACGTTTTGGGAAATTCCACCCATAAGTGATTTTATTAAAATAATTAATATTTAATGGGGTTCCTAAGTCTAAACTTAGGAAAATTAAAATATTAATGGGTATTAATCTAATCAGGGATGTAACTTCTAGAAAAATCTATGGATCAAGCCAAAACGATCTGAGCCTTTGATTATGTTTTAATATAGGCCGTTGGTTGTCCAACAAGAAGATATAAGAAGAGGCTTGAGGGTCATTTCGAAAACACAGAGAGATTGAGGAAATCGATTTTATGAAGTGAGAAGTTCTCAGTAGGAAAAATCGATTGAAGAGATCTCTTGCAGTTGAGGGGCAGGGATAGCACCTTCCAGAGAGAGATTCTCAACTGGAGATACATCAACAGAGAGAGGCAGAGAGTGATCCAGAAGCCTTGACGCAAAGGTTGACGCAAGGCCAGAAGGGCCACGTAGAAGCAACATAGAGGGAGAGAGAGGAGTCCGAAATTTGCAGAGGAATTCGATTTTCATAAGCCAGGAACCGGGGTGTGAGACCGAGAGGCAAAAATCGAATCTCCTGGGCAGCAGATCGACCAACCAGAGAAGTGACACAACACCCAGAGAATTTGATGCTGGGCTGATGTAGAGGTAGCCAGAAAAGCTGGGGGGCAGTCAGTTTGGGGTTGGATCAACCGGGTTTTCTCAGTGATTATGTGAGGTAAACTCACAAAGCTTTTGACAGTGTTTTTCTCTGTAATTGAATCACCCTGTGAGGTATTGAGTGATGTATTCAGAATTTGCTACTGCTTAATAATAATAAACCCTCAGAGCTGCTGCACCGGTTTTCCTGCATTGGGTTTTTCTGGGGACTATTTGTCCAAAAATAACCGTGCCCTATGTGTTTCTATTTTCCTTGCTCAGTTTCTATGTTTCAGAATCATATTTAATTGGTGTAGGCTGCTTTAGTAATTTACTTCAATGTTTCATGAAGAAATTTGAAATAAGCTTGTAAAGTAATTTACAATCTATGTGAAATAGATTCAACTGGTTGTGGTAGGATTCCTAAGATTGTTAGATCTAGGAATTTTCACAACTTGCTCTGCCTGAACATAGAGCTAGGAGTCTTAACTTGCTGCTAGGCCTCCTGAATAAACCTCTCGACCCACTTGGCTCTCCTCCTCCCTATGTTGGGAATCACTGAGTGTCTATCTCCACTCTTCTTGGTCTTTCCACTTGATCTTGTGTTGACTCATGGCCATCCTGTTATGCAACCCTTTGCCATCTAGTTGATACTCAATCTATGATACTGGTTGAGGTTCCTGCTTGGGAGCGAGTAGCTCCTCCTCAAGTACTTCAATCTGCTCTCTCTCCAAGGACTCCCTCAAGGCTCTGTCTTCCTCAAACCTCACGTCTCTACACTGCGCACTTTTTGCCTTGCTACTCAAGGTTGTGCTTGTCTCAACCTGTAGCAAGTATGGATTCTTCATACTCACACCTATCTGCTTCATACATCTAGAAGCTACATGCTTGAGGTAAGCCTTATCTCTACTGAAGATGACTTCATAACCCTTATTCTATAGGGTGGCAACAGAAACAAGATTCTTCTTCAGGCCTGGAACTTAGAGGACATCTTTGAGATGAAGAGAGCTCACTGACTCCCTCTCAAAACTAACAATACCAACTCCCCTAGTCACATACGTGCCATAATCTCCTAGCTCAATATGAAATTACATGTCTTCCTTAAGGTGGTACGGTGGTTGAAATATTCCTTGTTCCCAGTCATATGGAAGGATGCTCCTGAATCAATATACCATATGTTGCTACCTACTGAGCTTGCGATGCAAGCTATCAATGAGAAATATTTCTTGAACTGAGAAGAAAACACATCTACCTCAACTGATGCAGCCACATAATCCTTATTGGACTCTTTCTTACGATTAGGATATTTAGTGGCATAGTGCCCGAATTCATGGCAATGGAATTACTTGATCTTGCTTAGATCCTTCTTTTTCTCACCTTTCTGACTGGACTCTGCCTCTCCTTGGCCCCTCTTGCCCTTGGCTTTGCTACCTTTGCTTGCCAAGGCAAAGTTCTCCTCGTCGTCTCTCTTTGCTGATCCACCAACTCTCGTCCTTCTCTGGATTTATTCTTGGATGCAATTTGACTACAACCTTTCCCAGTTGGGAATATTCTCTTTGCCATTGACTACATCTTGAAAATTCTCCCAAGACTTATGAAGTCCCAAAAGCGCAAGACTCACAAGGATACTGTCTGCTACAGTCCCACCCACTCCACCTAGCTCATCTTGAACTTGAATCAACTTGGAAAGATACATGATGTTGGGCTCTCTGTTGCTCATCCTAATATTTCTTAGCTTGTCCTTCAGAGCAAGCTTCTTGGCATAATTGGAACCTTGGTACAAATCTATGATTGCTTTCCACATCTCGTATGCTGTCTTCTTCCCATGGAGATGAGGGATAATATGGTCTTTGGCCCCCTCGAGAATGATCCCCCTGGCCTTGGTGTCATTCTTGTTATGTTGGATCAATTGTTGGGCATCTTGAGGTGGAGCTATTTGTTCTTTAGAAATTTTAGCATCCCATTATCTTCCAACACCACTGAGATCCACTGCTTCTATGAGCAAAAGTTAGAGGCTCCCTCTAAACAATGATCTACCCTTAGTCCTTGGAACACGATATTGCTATCCAAATACTGCTCTTCAAAACTCTAGCGCAAACCTTCATGATTGATCTGTGCTCTTCACTAACTGATCAATTTGGTGTTGGTCTTTTTGCTAATTTTCTCGGAACTTTGCAACTACTTAGATGAAGTACTGAAAACAAGGCAATTGGAAACAGAAACCAAATTTACTTTCACCAAGATACAAAGTTCCTTAACAACTTATAAGCAACATAAAATAATCGAGAGATAAAAACACGATCACACAAATTGACACTCTTGTTTACCTAAGAAACCCAAATGGGAAAACCTGCTTCCTTTGTTGTTGTATTTTATTGATTGTTCTTGAGCAATTTAATCTATTACAAAGCAATCTGTCTTTGAGAAAGTGTTCTGCTTCTTCTCACTAATCTTAGCTGATACAATTGATCTTGACCTACCTTGATCACTGCTTGATCTCGGCCCTTTAGCACACCACCGTTCCCCTAATGAATAGCCTTGACTTGCCCTGCTTCTTGCTTGATCCCAACTGCTACTTCCTTGCACACTGGAGCCCCTATTTCCTCGCACATTTCTCCTATTTCCTAGCGCTCAAGGAGCTCCTAAATCTTAGCGCCTTGTGGCCTTATTTCTTAGCGCACAAGAGGCCCTATTTCCTAGCACAAATCTGCTCCTATTTTGTAGGGAAAAATCTCTTAAATCCTTGCGCACAATTGATACTTTTTTGTGCGCTCTCCACAATCAAAGAATGATCTCACAAACTTGTGTGAATTATGTGCCTTCGTCCTCCTCTTTATAGACCCAATTTGAGCATGCAAGGAAGACCCAATTCAATTTTAGAAGTCGAGTTCTTATAGCGAGTTAACTGAGAGTGATACTCTTTCTCTCTCCAATCAACACTTGTAGTCTTAACTCATTCTTCCTTCAATCAAGACTGGAGACTAACTCGCTCTAAATGAACTTGTGACTGCCACCTCGTTCTGTAGTAAAACTGATGAAGACTCCTCTTAATTGAAGCTCCAACTCTACGCATGCCATCTTGATGATCATTCCAGTAAATTGGAAATAAACTCATCGTAATTGAAGTCTTACTCATGAGCTCACACTCACGCTAGAGAAAGACAAATTGAGGTCTTCATTGGCTAAGGCACAAAACAGAAGACCTTCACTCGCTGCATTTTCAACACATAAAGTCACTTTAATAATATAAAAGTTCCCATGTATTTTATGACACAGTGACTTTAATAGAAAAGTGCAATATACTTTTATATTCTCATAAAGTAACTAATAAAAGTCACATGATTTTAATAAACTCATAAAGTCACTTTTTAACTTTATAAAATCACTTTATAAAGTAAAATGCTCAGAGAATGAAACATGCTGATTTGCTTCTACATGTTAGGCACTGTTAATGCAAAATTGCCTTCGAGTTGCCAAAAACTAACAAAACGAGAGCCAAACACATTCATCATGTGTATGAAGATGCATCATGAGAGCTTAAGGTAAGCCAGTGCACTGTCTATTTAAAGCATTATGAATTCAGTGTGTATTTCAACTACCTGTATAATTAGTAATTTGACTTGTTAAATATGACATTATAATGACATAAGATGCATTAATATATTGGCTTTACTATACAATTTTTAGGTACTTTAGGGAGGAAGGATTGTCTCAACATTTCCTTTGACACTAATGAGGTACCTTGTCCTAAAGTACATGTAATCCCCTTGATCTTAGTGTCACGACTCACAACAGATGATAGAACACTAAAGGTAACCTTTGTCAATAACTTGCACACATAAATCAAAGTCTCGCCCTTGTGTGTCTTACATTTATGAAAATGCTTCTAAAACTAGTTGCTAGAGGCGTCAATTCTCTAAAATAATGTATTTTTTGTGGCTCACCTTGATTCTTATGTTATTCAAAAAAGCACAATGAAAGTAAGTTGATCTGGTGGATTGTTGTTTGAAGTGGGAGGCCTTTTTCTTCCTCTAGTAGTCCCCTATACCAATAAAACTATCCTATTGGTTGTTTGTAGTTCAACCATCCATTCACATCCTTTTTCTTAACTTTTTGTCTACCATATTTTCTTGCAAGGTTGTTGAAAATATAACCCTTAGGCCTAGGCTAACATCCTTTAATTTTTTTGCTATGTAGAGAGAAAAGGGAGTGTAAATAATGTATGTTTGTCAACTCTGACATTTCATGGTGATACTAAATCTTCTATGGCTATGTATAACAATTCTTTGGTAAACCTTTACATAATCTTTATGGTCTTGAACAAGTTGTTTGATAGGGACTCTTGTCTTTAACAAGATTTGCAAATAAAGATCTTGAATTGATCCTTAACAAATGCTTGATGGAAGTAATTGGGGTTAAAACACATGAAAGGTTAATTGGATATTTGCTTGCCCGAGACTTTCAAAAACATTGACATGACCTAAATTTACATTCTAACGATTAAACCCATCAAAATAATAAGTACTATAATAGGATCAATAATCCACTTTAATGGGAAATTTTGGCTTCTGTAAAGTTTTTATTTTTATTATAATGGCTAGAGGAATCAACAACTGAGCTGGTTTTGTACTCGCATGACACTAGGTCGATTTCGATCGCTACCACTATAACCCCTAGGTGCTTAAGTATGGCCCTTCCACAGACACAGGTGAATTAGGGGGATTTGAGCTTCAAACCTCCTCGTACATAACACTTCATTTTGATGGCCATCGCTAATTGAGCTGCCCCCTGGGGGCTTCTCTTCTAAAGATCCTTTAGTAACAAAGTATTGTCTATAATAAGAAAACCCAGTGTTCCACGAGGACGCGTCCCCTAGGGTGGGAGACGCGCTTCGGTGCTCCCCCACGCTTTGGGGACGGGGAAACATTTCCCCCACGTCCCCTTTTTGGGAAACTCAAGGAAACTCCAGGGGATGTTTTTCTGGCGACGAAACGCAACCTTTGTAGGGGGGATTTCGGGGGGATGCAAGTGGGACGCCCATTTTTTTGTCTAATAATTTTTATAAAAATTAAAAATAAAAAATACAGATATTAATTACGAATAAAAACAAAATGGAAAAAAAAATTAAACTATATTAAAACTTAAAACTTAATTTTTTTGTTTGTTTGTGGTCTTATTAAATAAGATAAATAAATTCTATTCTATTATAACTTAAAACTAATAAAATAAATAAATAAATAAATTCTATTATATTCAAACTTAAAACTTAAAACTTAAAAAATTAAATCATAATTAAATTCTATTATATTAAAACTTAAAACTTAAAAATAAAATAAAAACAATAACAAAAATAAAAAAACTTAAAGTATATTAAAACTTAAGACTTAGTATTTAGTATTTATTAATATTATCTAGTACTTTTTGAGAAATTTACTAGTATTTCATGCTCAGTGCTTTCTATGTTTACTTTTAGTTTAGTATTCTATGGCTATTTTAGACTTCAACATATGTCAATGTCATTGTCATTTGATGAATTTACTTTTTATTGTTTTTGAAAATTTGATGCACATTGAATAATTTCAATTGTCAAATGATGAATTTATTAATTTAATTTAGATGTACCTTGCATCATGCCAAACATTGAATTTAGAAGAAACATTGCATAATGTCAAATGATGGATTCAATTTAGTAATTTACTTTTAGATT
>APFE031148811.1:0-58432 GCA_000404065.3 Pinus taeda | reverse complement strand
TTTTTTATTTTTTAATATTAAATTTTTAATTTTTAAGACCATGACGTCCCTCCATTTCCCCGAAAATTCCCTAAATTTTGGGGTTGCTTATATACGTCCCCCTTGTGTGTATCCTCGCTCCCCCTTTTCCCTGTCCCGGAAACTTGGTGGAATATTGAGAAAATCTATGTTGACTTGATAATGAATATGGATGTAGAGAAATTTTTGGCTAACAATAAAGCACCACTAACAAAGTATACTTGCTTGATAAGGCACGACATACATTTATCCCCTCAAATTTATAATGGATTAACTCATAACATTATTTTTTGACATGTTATCTGAAACAAAAATAATGTCTACTTCACATTTTAAATTGATAAACACAATGCATTTAAAAGGGAACCCATTTTAATTTGACATGTCACATACTTTTCTTTTGTTGCAACATACTTAATATTGGAACCTATGTGTTTGAAATTTTGAATATATACTTCTTATTGGAACATATATATTGGAAGTAACCACCGTTGAAGAATAGTGGATAGATATGTTTGAACATGCTCCCAACATGACCTAGCCAAATGACAATCCCAAAATAAATGCTTCACCATTTTTCCATGAGATAGTAAGGGAAAAGCTCATTTGAGAGGCCATTTTTTGCTAGGGGACCTCAGAAGGAATGCCCTAATAAATCAGCAGCCAAGCAAATACTCGAAGCTTGTAAGACACTCACATTGATCATACAGTATGCAATATCTGGATTCAATGGCTCTCAGCTTCAGAAGACAACCCCTATGCATTAAGCACTAGACTAAGCTAATTGCATTCATGAAGAATGGAGTAAAATCTATGAGAATCAAACTTAACTAAGGGATGCCCAAAACTCCACTCCCAATCATGCCAAAAGGGCTTTGACATATCATTGCTTATTTTGATAGATCCTCCTGCAAGAGAAGATCATGCCTGAGAGCTTAAGGAACACCAATCCTTTCAAGAGCAAGAAGTGGCGTCCCACAAGTTCTTCCATAGGGTATTCTTTTTCTTACTCAATTGTTGTGCTTGAAAGCAAGTGAAATCAACAACACAAGTATGCTGCAACTTTCGGCTACAAATCAACCTTCTAGCTAAATCCCACCTCGCTTGACTGTCTAACATCTTACTACTTTGCCAAACCAGTGACCTTTGTCCAGATAAGAGATCTAGCTATTTGAAAACTAGGTGGAGATGAGCTGATATTACAAAGCCTAAAGCAACGCCCTTGATTTGGCCAACATAATGGCATTGAAAGGGACCCTTCAAACACCTAACCACCCACCTAGATACTGGAATACTTCCTTGAGTTGCTACACTATTCAATGCTAGACATCCCTCATCCTTGGGCATAATACAAACATCCCGAGGAATTGTAGGTAGACCTTGTGGCTAAGGTCCATACTTGGCCCATGAGTATGAGTGTAGGAATTTATGATTGATGTAACTGAACCCTACTAGGTATTATGCAAGATACATAATCGATATGAGAAGCCTAGAGAATTTTGCTTACCACAATCAACTTGCCAACAATTGGAAGGTTGTTATATTGCTGTAAGAGAAGCTTACACTATAATCGCTTTAGACACTAATCCTTCATGGGAACCGAAGAAAGATCCACACTAAATGGGATGCCAAGATATCTAACAATCACACTGGAGCAAACAAAATTCCGTGTTGTCAAAATCCATGGAGGGGGCTCATCAAGACCAACCAACCAATAACTTATTTTATGATCACTCATTATAGTCCTTAGGGCCTCATAAAATACTTACAAATATCCTCTAGCACCAACCATGGAATCCTGAGCAACTTGCACAATCTGGAGCAAATCATCTATAGCATGATTGTTCACCATCTCAGGATTATCTGGAGAGATACTCCCCATAATCGTCTTTGTAAACAGGCTGATTCCAACAAACAACCAAGGGCTTTTGTTGTCAACACATAAAAGATTGGGTGCTAAGGAGCATTCTTTCCTGGTAGATTTGAAGAGATGAATATGGGGAGACAATGTCTTATTTGTTGAAACAAATGCAGAGGCACAAAAAAATAGGGTACTGACCATCTCTACACATTGCAAAGCAAAGCCCAGGCAGATCAACGTACCAGTAATGAATGTCTAGTCAATTCGATCATAGGTTTTTGTCGAGGTCAATCTTCAGAAAGAGAGCTTGCTAGCTAAGCTCCTTGGCCCACTGCATAGCTCTCGAGCTAAGATCACATTATCTAGAGTAAAGCACCCTTGTACTAAGCTAATCTGCTCCTTACACACAGTCTTCTTAACATCATCTCTTACGTGCAATGCCATAGCCTTAGCGATAATTTTATAGGTGACACAACAAGGTTATGGGACACCACCTATTGATAGAATCTCTAGGAGCATTCTCAAGGTTAGCCCTTTTACCATTACCATTAATTACCAAGGTTACCATTAATTGCCAAAGTCACAAACTCCTCAAAGCTCTGTCCCCTATCTTTAATCTATCTTAAGGGTTGTTGGACAAAAAGATCAAGGCTGGGGGCACCCAGGCAATCCCCTGCTAGTGGTGGGAGCACCTATATGCCCACCTTTTGGGGAAACATGTCCCACACACTAGGGAAATGTTTCCTGATGCATTTTCTCGAGTTTCCCCCAAAGTTGCTGCATGAAGAAACATTTCTCTAGGCCCCCCCGCCCTTGGAATGCGGGAAATGCGGGGAGCACATCTGCATGGAACACTGTTAATATGCCTAATAGTTGATGTGCAACTCCATGAACCGGCACGAGTCTCTTTTTAATTTTTGAATTTGTTCAGCTAAGATTATTCTCGTTTTATATTACATTCTAAGTTTTTTCAACGATTTTCTGAGTTTTAAGTTTGTTAGTTCTGTTTGGAGGTGCTACAGTCATTGAATTGATATTCAGTTAAAATACCTTGTAAGAAGTTTTGTTGTTTGTTGAATATTGTAGTAATATTTAGCATATGCAAAGTTCATTCATGATTTGTGGGAGCTTGTTCAGTTCCTGTTTCTTTTCTTAGAATTTAAAAGTACATTAAGTGTTATTTCTGGTTCAATTAAAATCTACATATATAATACAATGCTAATCTTAGGTGTTTCTTCAATATTATACATGTATTATGAAAGGTATGAAATGTGGCATACATTGGCAGAGTCATATTTATTGGTCTGCAGTATTCGTGGTTCATTGTTAGGGTTTTTAAGCCTTTTCCATATAAATTTTGAACTATGCTTTGCATTTTTGTTTACTAGAATTTTGTTTGAAATACATTTCATACTATTCTTTAGGAGCATCGTAATTTCTGAAAGTGTTGCTACGAAAAATTGTACATGGATCTGCATTGCATAATTATTGATAGCTGTATTTGGAGTTTGTTCTGCTCAACTGTGAAATATTTAGTGTTCAGAGTGCTGACGGTTAGTTCACAATTCGATCTGATATTGTTTTATAGGGCTTATTTCATGTTTTTATGCTAATTGTTTCCTATGCTATAATTCTATGTACCAGAGGTACACTTATGGATGATGCGACAATATTAACTTGTGGGCACTCCTTTGGAAGCGGTGGTCTCCAACATGTACTTGAAGCGGTAGGTAATTTACAAAAAAAAATAATAGTAAATGTTTTCTAGCTTAGATGCTGATAGGGCGAGGCTTTGTTGATCTGAGGAATTGTCATATTTATGGTTTTACCATTAATTTCTTCAATGTTATTATCTGGTGTTTTCACAGTGCTCTTTTCAACTGTTCTATTTAGGTTCTTCCTTTTTTTTGGATCAACATCTTGATATTGACATTTATATCTTATGATTTGTAATCCCAAAGGGCAAAATATATATGCTTCAAAGTCTGTCTACAAGAATAAGCTAGATGTGCCTCAAATATTGCTCATCATCATTGCAAGTAACTTGAGAGTATTGTTATAGGAAACAGTTGAATCACTCAAATTAGCATTTAAAATTCATTATATATTCTTGTCAATATTTGTGAAAAGCTAAGGTGCTGGTGATTTGAATGGGACTGTGTGCTGGGGATGCACCCTTTGTATTTCCTGCATCACAGGGACGGGGGAATGTGTTCCTGCCACCCCCAAAATGCATGGATGTTCCCTTTCCTGGTTCTGTGGGAGTGCTAGGTGTTGAAAAATGTAACTAAGTTCGGTCTTCCTGATGTCTTATGTACTTCTGATTTTATGTATTTAATGTAAAGAGAAAAGAAAATATATTATTATTATTATTTTTATAGCATGGGTATCATGCTCTAGGTTAATTTTTTTTAGTCCAAGCACCCATTGTGTGTTTCTAGGGCTTTGTCATTGAGTCAAATAAGTCAAAGAATTATTGTAATATTTAAAAGACCCTATTGGGCATCATTTATCAAGTCAAAGGAATTTATGTAAGTCAATTTGTGTCATAAAGACCCTCCAAGATCAAGTCGGCCTAGCAATCACCAAGTCGGCCTGCAAGAAAGGACAAGTCGGCCTCATTATGACAGTTCGAACTCCAAGGGAAGCCTATATATAAGAGTTACTTGACCTCATTTGAAGACACATCAAACACATTCAATTATGCAAGAGAACAAGTTCAATCTAAGAAGGAAAGAAGTCTAAAGAGCTAGAAAAGGTAAAAGAAGAGAAGCCGAAATTCTTGAGGACTGTTTTGGGTTAAATCCTTCCACACGTGTGAAGGGTTAGGGCATCATTTTGCTGTAGCAAAACAGAAATTTCAGACCTCCAAAGAAGCCGAATTTTGGTGCCGTAAGTATCAAGTTTGCAAGCGGAATTGCCAAGAAGAAAGAAGCAATCCAAGCGAAGGAGAGAGAAGGTGAATTTCACCATCATTTTTGTACACATGCAAGCTAGGGTTTCTGCAGTAGAGGCCGAAAATTACAGACCTGTAGCAGTGGCCGAAAATCTGAAGTAGAGGACGGAATCTGAAGTTTACAAGCAGTTTGACTTGGGTTGACTTTGAAGAAGAGAAGGTTCATCAAAGGAGAGATTGACTTGATCTTGGGGGCGGGGGGGGTGTCTTTGTCTTGGGTCTTAGGTCTTGAAATTCGTCATTTGAAGATTCTATATGAAGAGAAGAATTTTTATTGGTTTTCCTCTCAAGAGGAGAGGTTTTGGCCTTGGCTAGTAGCCTATATTTTGTGTTCTCTTGTCTCATTGATCTTCATAGTTTGGTAGCTGTTTGATGATAAGAACACTATAATAATCAAGTAAAGAAGAAGATAACTACAAATACATCAAAGTTAAGTAAAAGAACATCACAAGCAGTTATCAAAGTAAAGAGATATCATCCTAATTTAGCTGCCCTTGATTTCTCAACACTAAAACACCCATTGATGGAATTGGGGACAATTGGACTTCTCTTTATAACAGTCAATTAGACTGAAAGTTTGAAATTAAACTGATCTCATTGTCTAGCATTTAGGTGAGAATGAGGATGCTTGTACAGTGCCAGCTCTAGTTACAATTGGCACGAGGTCCAAGAAGGCACAGGCCCAACATAAGCCATGATGGCAATACACACACGCAGGGTAGGAAAATGCCCATCAGGTCATTGTGGTGATGACCGCTCCAAGTTGTCATGAGGCCACTGCCCAATGGACACCCATCATTATATATATTAGAGCTTCCCCTTATCATGATTCGGTGAGATGCTTCTTCCCTAATCCCAGTGTAACATTCAATTTGGAAACCAACAGATAGAATTGCAATTAGAATACTGTGAAATATTAATATATAGCTGGAATATATTATACTATTTTTATATCTTTAATTTGTATTTATTTATTTATTTTTAAAATAAATTTTGGTGTGGCATTCCCTGAAATTTGGGAGGTCTCTCCAGCTTTTCCTGAAAATCTTTCCCGTGCACTTCTGTCTCACAGTCCCCAAAAACTCAGTGAAACATAGACCTATGCAGTCTACTATAGCCATGCTTATCTGAACATCAGTTGCAAGGCCATAGTGATTATGATATACTTAATTTGCAACTATTCATAATAGCCATGATTATGGTGACTGAATGTAGTTTACAGTTCAAGCAACTGTAGTAGTCTGATTGAGTTATTTATCGGAAGGGTTTTCATTTGGTGAGGGGAAATAGTTTATGTATTGTTTTAGGCAAAGTAGATGGTTCTTATGAAAGCATAGTCATACTTTAGACTGGTGAACTTTAATCTCTTTGAAAATTTTTGATTCTGTTTAGAGACCATTCTACCCTAGGATGTATTGGACAACATTTTGTTATTTAGCTATTGGATTTCACATCTGTTTGATGCACTTGTGTGCTATGTAGTTGGAATTTCTGTTCTGTATAAGCATATGCAGGACGTCTCTATGATTAAAAATTCCATTACAGGATTAATAGCTCTATTGTCATGGATAACTCAGGTTGAAGTGGAGTAGAAACTTGTAGGCCATCAAAGAAAATAATCAAGCCATTTGTAAACAGCAATGCTATTGTTATATGTCAGATATATTGTGCAAAGCTGTGTGTCAGGGTCTGGTCAAGAAAGATTCAGACATGCTTCCAGATATCATTGACATCACATCTTACTAGTGTCAAAGTTCAAACATAAGGTACCTATTATACATTTTTACAGATCTTCTGGATCATTCACACCATATGTTTCTGATTGAAATTGTTTGTCTGATTTAGAACTCTAAAAGTTTTCAGACAATTATCTGTGGCAGATGATGCCAGTATGATTCCAAAAAGGAGAAACAATATTGGACAGGAATAAATAATATTTTCAGTATTAGTGATCATGTATTTGTATGAATTAATGGATTTTCCCAGAGGCAATATTTCTCTTGGGTTGACTTGGTTCATTAGAACTGTGCATCAGTTATATGCTGTGATGCCAGATCCCTCAGGGATTTGTCCACGTCTGTCTTGCATGTAGCTGGATCCTTAGTGGGCTAGGATATGCTATGGATTTGTATGAGATCTGTGTTCGATACACCCAGGATGGAATTCCAGCCATATCTTTCCAAAAGAAAAGGCAAAATGAAGCATGAACACTTTAAAATATCCTCTTTAGAAAAAAACCTATCTATAATATTCAAAATCATTTTCTTTTGGGAAATCATGCATGCATTACTTCAGAGTTTAAATCAGTACATCAAGGAACATAAAAATTGCATTACACTGACAACAGGGGTATTGGGAAAATCCCGCCCTAGAGAAGTGAAAAAAGGCAAGCATATTAACTTGCACACCAACAGAAAGGGACTCAACAAGCATAGCCAACTCCTGTTTGAAAGTACTCAAATCCTTCAGGCTAAAAGAAAAAGGGAGTTCTTGTGAAAGGTAACTTTAATGTTTCCATAAAAACGCTTAGTAGTCAACTCTACTGAAAGCCACAAATGACACAATTATCTTCAGCTGTCCCAAATCATCCCTGTGTCACCTAGAAGAGGGCCTTACCACAAAAGTGGGGTAGTAAAGAAGAAATAAGTCTGCCGGAAACCATGTCCAGGACATCTTCACAACCTGTCGTCTCCAAGAAGCATGCACTATCATTTCTTCCTTCTGTACAAAACACAAGCAAAATTTGTCACATTTTCTCTATGAAGCCTACTTTTGACAACTGACCCTTGTTGGAGGAGGAGTGAACCCCAAACTTCCTTCTTAAAAGAAGAATGTGCTTTCCATATGTACTACCTCCTCAACCTTTGTGCCTTAGGATCCTCCAAACTCCACCATTTGTTCAAGCAAGGGATAATGTCAGTAGTGCCCCTAACTGTATCAGATCCTCTGTCACATAGATGTAAAAAGGCTTGCCTTTCCATTAACTCCAATCTCTCAAGCATTGACCTAACCAATGCAGTTGTGTTTTAGAAAGACACTCTTTATGAATCATGAAACAAAGGTTATTAACACAAATCTATACAAACCAGTAAACTTTTGGGTGTGGTTAAGAGCCTTCTAGGTATGAGAATGTTGTTGCTCATGTTTCCATAGGTTCTTTCACAAAACATACCCTTCCTACTTCGTCTTTTTATATGAAAACTCAGCAAGAGTTTGACCTGTGCACTGGAAGATAAGAATGTCCAAAACAGTCTTGATGCCAACTTCAAAGCACCATGAAATCTGCTAAACTGCCAAGCTAAAAACCTAGACACACTCTACCAAGCAGTCCACACCCTTTGCAGTGTGGTAGAAGTTGTAATTACAAAATACCTGTGCCATTTCTATTATGTCACACAACTGGAAAGGACCTTTAATACTGTAGAGGTGTTGCGCTTGGTGAGTTTGGTTCTGAAATAAAACTTGCCATGGCAACTCCCCATTCTCTACGCATACTTCCCTTTTACTGAGAAGAGTTGCCTTTTGTGCTCTTATATCTAGAAGCCTCAATCCCCTTGATTACTTGTTAATGTGTATACGCCCATGATACTAACGGGAGCCCTTTTGTAACCCCCAGCTTGCCCTAGAGCTTATGAGAATGTGCTCCAACCATTTCTTTGTTTCTTGAAAAAGGAACAAGCATGATTGTTAATTTTAGGCAACAATGGTATGTTCTATGCTTTAGAGCAATTTTATTTCAATTTCTCTATTAGCCCAGTATCAATATTCAGATTAGCAATCACATCAACATGATAGTAAAATGCAGATAGAACATAAACATAAACAGTGGAAGACAAGCCAAGACAAGAGGACACAAGATGTGGCACCAACGAGGGACAAGCCCCAATGTGGGAAAACCCTTGATCAAATCTTCTTTTAGTCTTCAACAGTTCAGCAGAGAGAGAATACAATTTAAAAATCTGATAATTTATAACAGCAGCAAAAGAGCCCTAATCAGAAAAGTCAACATTGGTCAACAGGGAAGATTTGACCCTCAGCACATAGGTCAACTTCAGTCAACTTCAGCCTCCAAACAGCAAGATAAAACAGGCCTCAAAACAGTCAAATTCAGCCCAGTCAAAGTCTGGTCAAACAGCCCACCTGCGGTCAACCCTAGCTGCAGTCAACACTGTTCAACATTTCTGTGCCCATAAATGCAGCCTGCCCAAAAAGAGATAGCCCCCACAAAAACTCAGTCAAAGGAGGTCAATGCATCCTGGTCAATGCTTGGTCAAACTGTCCAGTTCAGTCTCCTGAAATTCGGCCTTCTGAAATTTCGCTCTCCTGATATTTCGGACATGTGGAGAGAGAGAGAGAGGCCTAGAAATCTGTACCCAATCAATGAGGAGAGAGAGAGAGAAGTGTGAAGATGAGTGTGTCCAAATGCGGCTAAGTCAGCTTCTCTTTATATGCAACGTTGAGGATGAATAGACGTGAATGTTGGGCTTTTGAGCCTACATAAGTTTGCTGTCTGACCTTGACAATTTGACCATAATCAAAATAAATTCATAACTTCATTTGTACATGTTAGAATTGGATGATCTTTAGATCAATCCTACACTTCTCGGAGAGAGGAATCCAAGAAAAATATCAGCGGTCATAAATAAGATGAGCCATGTGGTTTTTGGCCATAGTTGCCAATTTTAACACTCCTTCTCAACTAGGGAGAACTCCATCTACTAATCCATTTGCCAATTTGTACTCTCTGCCATCAATGCACTGCTCTGCACTGCTGAACTATGAAGAAGAAGTGATCGAGAATGTATCATATCATGTCCCTACTGACCCGAAGTCAGTCCTAATCAAAGGAGAGTGTGTCATACCACTCTCATTGACCCAAAGTCAGTTCCAATCAAAAGAGGGTATCTCATACCACTCTTACTGACCCGAAGTCAGTTCTAATTGATCCCAGATCAATGTCGGTCATCCTAGCATAGGGAGTACGGTAGTACACGATGCGTCTATCGGTAGTACGATAGTCCTTATCCTCATTTCCATACTCATTGGCCAGATGAGAGGTACTTCTCATGAGTCCCGGAATGCATGGGTAGGATGTCTTAGTAGGAGAAGGATGAACCACTCATCCTGCCTACATGTTGCCAAGGGTTATTGCAGGGGAAGGCTGGAACACTCACCCTGTACACAACAAACCACTAGGGGAAGGCTGAACCACTCACCCTATGGTTGCTCATCGCTCCAAGAAGTACCCCAAGCCCCCTAGAGCTCCTGAAAAGCTCAAAGTCCATCTCATACAGGACCTCATAAGAGGGTCTCTCCACGACTCCAAATCGTTCTCGGAAGGCCAAGAACTTGACCTTTCTCAAGGGCTTTGTCAAAATATTGACGACCTGCTCATTAGTCCAAATGTGATGGAGCTTTATTGCTCCTCGTTGCACCGTATCCCGGATAAAGTGGTACCTGATATCTATATGCTTGGAGCGATCATGAAACATGAGATTCTTTGATAATCGGATTCCACTCTGGTTGTCGCAGAGGATCACGGTGGTATCCAACACGTTTAAATAGCTCACTGAAGAGCTTCTTCAACCAGACAGCTTCACAGGAGGCCATACTAGTAGCTAAGTATTCAACCTCGGTGCTCAAGGCAACTGATTTCTGCTTCCTACTCATCTAGGATATCGAAGCAGAACCCAAAGAAAAACAACATCCAGAAGTTCTCTTGCAATCCACCACACTGCCAGCATAATCAACATCAGAATAATCATGCAACCTCACATCTTCGACTATGTATCTCAGTCCATGAGTGATTGTGCCCCGAAGATATCTCAGAATATTCTTGGCACCAATCCAATGTATATGATGAGGCTCAACCATATATTGGCTCAATGTGTTAACTGCAAAACATATGTTCAGATGGGAGTTCACCAAGAACATCAGTGCTCCTATGAGTTGACAATACTCGGAAGCATTTCCCAATTCAGGTCTAGCAACACTACCGCATAACTTCTTAAAGTTAAGTTTTATCGGAGTAGTCACAGGCTTGCAGTCCACCATCCCAAATCTTTCCAATATCTTCACAACATATTTTCCTTGAGAGAGGAAAATTTCACCTGCCTTTTGCTAGACCTCCAACCCTAGGAAATAGTGCATCGGTCCTAGGACCTTCATCTCAAATTTAGAAGCCAACTCGCTCTTACATTTGTGAATGGGAGGGTTTGCACCTGTCAGAAAGAGGTCATCTGCATAAAGTACCAGAATGAAAGGTTTATCATTTTCAAACTTAAAGTATGGAGGTGTTTTGGCATTTGGGGTATGAGTACATGCTAACTTGGGGGCCGTTTCCTGCAACATAGATATGAAGGCGAGTTTCTCTCTATTTCTTTTGGAATTGGGTTATTGTCAATTGGAGGATTGCAAAAGAGAATGGTGACTGAAGTTTGGAGCTTGGAATTTATGCTGTTGGGCTCCCATGTATATAAATTTAAAGATTAATTAATGGTGAGGTATTGCTGCTTTATAGTATGGCTGTTCTTTATGCTATTCATTTTTTGTTAATCTGATATAGTACTTATTGTTTTTACTTTAACGTTAAGGCCTAGTAATGAGGACTTGACTCTTCTAGCAACAAGTAATGTGTGGAGCTTTCCTCCTTGTTTTATTTACAGTTTATTTAAGCTCTTGTTATGTTCCTTCTATCATATCTAATTGCTGACTGGGAAATACTTTATCTATTAAACAACCCCTTTATTTTGAGTTGATGTGTGGCAAATTAAGCCCTCCAAGACTAAATTCCATATCATAATTTCCAGCAAGCATCTTAAGTTTCAATGAATCAAATGGGTTTAGTTTACCTTAAGTACATAGTTAGTTGATGAGGGTATTCAAACACGATCTTTTATCTAAGTTGGTGGAAGCTGTCAAATTAGTTCTTTTACCTCATAACCTACGTTAAATTACTTGACGAGGACCAACAAGTTCATTCATTTTGCAATATTTCATGATTCCATTAGCCCCACATCATCTCATTTTCTAGTTTTGTTTTCTTCCTTTCACCTAATTCCCATTTCATTTTCCCATTTCTATTCATTTTCCGTTTCACTACAACTATTTGTTTTGATTAGGCTAACTCTTCACAAATAACCTTGAGCCTCTACTATATAGTGGCATAGCCTTAGCAATCCTGTCTTTAGGGAAGCCCCCTTGAGTTGGAGAAGAGCCAACCAAAAGTGTGAGGAAAAGCAACTGAGGTGTCAATGGGTAGCCTTACATAGTTACATAAACTAACTTCACGATGCTTGGGATTTTACATCATATGGTGGTGCCATCTCTTCTTACTAAATCAGGGTTCTGTGCTAAAATTGGAAACTAGGGCCAAATTTCACCTTGGGACAACTCATTTGATGGAGATAATGATTGCATTAAATTCCTCTTTTCGAGAGGACCAAAATTGATATAAAGATCATCTCATTTGGACAAGCAGAAGTGTGATTTTGAATTTATGCCCACGCATGTGCAAATTGTTCAAGTCAGTCACAAAATGAAGCCCAATGGACATGAATCTTCACCCTCAACGACTTGTATAAATAAAGTGACCTCTCACCTCATTTGGCATCATCATAAATACAAGGTGGTCAAATTACATACAAAATTGCAAGGCCGAAAATCTAAGAAAATTCTGCAGTTTGACCAATGTTTAATTTGACTTTTTTTCGCATCAGTTGACTTCGATTTCCAAGGTGTATTTTTGTCTCAGCAGACCGCATTTCTGGGAACAAGAACTGCGGCAAAAGGAGGACTTTGACTTGCGTTGACCGCAGGCCTGTTTGACCACAGGTTTTACCAAGTTTGATTGTAGATGTTATGACTGTTTTGGGCTGACCGCTGACTTTGACCGTTGTCGGAGGTCGAGTTTGACTACCTTTGACAGAGTTTCAAAGTAGAAGTTTGACTGCGGCGTTGACCATCTTTGACTTTTTGGTTAGGGCTGATTTTACTGTCGTTGACTGGGACAATATTGCAGAACTGTGACAGGGTTGTTTTGATCTTCTATTGGCAAGTCAATTTTGACTTTTTGTACTCTCTCTTGAGTCTTTGCTGAACATTTGATATAATAATAAGAAGATTTGATCCAAGGGTTTTGCCCGCATTGGGGTTTTTCATTGGCATCCGCCAAATCTGGTGTCCTCTTGCCTTGGCTTGTCTTTTGCATTTGTTTCATGTTCTATCTATTGTTACTATCAATGTGATTTCTATTGGAAAACTAAATTGAAATTGTCATTGGGCTACTAAAGGAACATTGAAGTAATTATGCTGAACATAGAACATACCATTGTTATCTAAATTTAGCATGGTATCAAAGCACAGGTGAAGCCAAAGCCCAAGCAAGAGAGAGAAAAGCAATCGCTAAGAGAGATCTATTGGTCAAGACTATTGGTCTAGATTCAATGGCTTCTACATCTTACTTCAAATCTGAGGATAAGCTCAAGGACAAATTTGACTATCATGCATGGAAGAAGACTTTGGACTTGACTTTGGAAGAGCATACGATGCCATGGACTATGTGAAGGGAAGTGTGGTGGAGCCTCCTTCAAATGCACTTGCTGCTTAAAAGAAAAAATACAGAAAGGTGAGGTCAAAGCTAAAAGAATTATTATAGACTCCATTCAAAAGCATTTGGTTGCTTATATTTCTGATTTACGAACATCTGAGGAGATGTATGATAAGCTGGTTGGGACGTGCAAAGTGAACAATGCAAATCAAATCCTCTTTCTCAAGAACAAGTTGAAGGACATCAAGATGGATAAAGGGGAGTCTATCCAATCCTACTTCATGATGATCACCCAAATCAAGAATGACCTACTATCTATTGGAGAAGTTATTGCTGACAGGGAGCTCACTCTCATTGCACTTGGAGGTCTTCCAAGATCACAGGATGTGTTTAACACAACCATTCTTAACAATGACAAGATTCCTAGTTTTGATGAATTATTGGCTCGATGCACTCAGGAAGAGACAAGGATGATGGAGAGAGACAAGCCCTTAAGTGGAAATGATCCCACTACCTTCTTTGCTCATGCTAAGAGGAAGAATAATGCTGGTCCAAGAAAACTGGGTCAATGATTCAAGCAAGGATTCAAAGAAGGAAGAAAAGCAAGGTGTTACATTTGCAACAGGTTTGGCCATTATGCTAGAGAGTGTCCTCACAAGAAAGATGATCCAAGGGATGATGACAACAACAACCACGACAACTTCAAACGCAATGGCAATCAAAGGAACGACGAGTTCAACAATAAAGGAAAGAGGAATGCTTCCGCCGCTCGAGATGGAAATGGTCGACCTCCCAAAAGGATAAGAAATTCTAGGCATGAGGAAAGCAATATATATATATTTTAATCTTCTTTCCTCTTTATCTACTGCCTCTCCTTCGGATACTTTAAATAATTGGTTGATTGATAGTGGAGCCTCAAGGCACTTCATTGGGTACAAGGAGGCCCTCTCAAATTTGGTTGAAAAGAAGACTAATTTGGAAATCATACTTGGAGATAATACCACCTATCCCATGAAAGGAATAGGTACTGTCACTCTTCACTTGAATCAAGGTCAAACCATTCATCTACAAGAAGCGTTGTATGAGCCCTATTTGAAGAAGAACCTGGTGTCTATTTTTGCGATGGAAGATAAGGGCTTCAAGGTAGCATTCATTGATGGAAAGGTATGTATTTGGCAAAGAAACCCTAAAGATGCTTTTATACTTGGATTTAGGGTTGAAGGTCTCTATCAAGTTGGAGGAAGTCCTTTGGGAGCCTTGACTTGCGATACTTTTCTTCAATCTGAATTATGGCACCGAAGATTTGCTCACCTTCATTGCAAAGCCTTACTTGGGGTAAGGAAGATGGTCACCTGTATGTCTGAGTTCAACATGAAACATGAAGGAGTTTGCCAGGGTTGTGCAGCTGGGAAACTTACAAGGGGACCATTCCCTTCAAGTGAAAGTCAAACATATATTCGTCAATTGGTTCATTCTGACCTATCTGGTATGTTGCCCATAACATCATTGGGAGGATACTTATATTATGCAATTTTTGTAGATGACTTCTCTCGCAAAACATGGATGTACTTCTTGAAGAAGAAGCATGAAGTGTTCAAATGATTTTGTCTTTCAAAGCCTTGGTGGAAAATCAAACAGGAAAGAATATCAAGATATTGAGGATTGACAATGGAACCGAATGTGAATCAAATGAATTCAATGACTTTTGCAGAGAGGCTGACATTGCGAGGGAGACAACCGTTCCATACATTCCTAAGCAAAATGGTGTTGCTGAAAGGAAGAATCAAACAATCATGTCAGCCACCCATGCTATGCTTCGTGATGAAGGTCTATCGAAGTTCTTATGGGGAGACGCTACCAACACTGTCGTGTATGTTCAAAATATGAATCGGCATTAAGCACTCAATTTCAAGACACTTAAAGAAGTTTTCACTGGTAAGAAACCTGATGTTTCTCATTTTAGAATATTTGGTTGTCCCGTGTATTTTCACGTGCCTAAAGAGAAAAGAAACAAGTTAGAAGCATTTGGGAAGAAATGTATATTTGTGGGATACAATGAAAATTCAAAGGCATATAGAATCTATGTGCCTAGACAAAGAGATGTGGAAATTAGCCATGATGTCACCTTCGATGAGGAGACTGCCCTTGGGAAGGCCCGAGATCTCCACATTCCAACAAAGGATTATGATGATGCTGCAGAAAAACAGGATGAACCTCCTACAGATGAACCGATGTGTGACAAGTAGCAGGCTCAACAAGTATCAAGGGTACTTAGTTGCTATGAGTACTATTGTTCAATTTGAGTCATGTGCGTTCGAAGAGGCTGTAAAACACCAAGCTTGGAAAGATGCGATGAATGAGGAATATAAATCTATCATGAAAAATTTTGTTTGGGATGTGGCGCCTAGACTAAAAGACAAGTTTGCAGTCACCTCAAAATGGCTATACAAAATTAAACATGGAACTAATGGGATTGTTGAAAAATATAAGGCCAAGTTCGTTGCTCGAGGCTTCTCTCAAAAGGAAGTAGTGGACTATGACGTGATATTTGCACCAATTGCCCGATATGCTACTATCCAATCGATTATTGCTCTCGCTGCCTCTCAAGGATGGAACCTACATGAAATGGATGTCAAGACTGCTTTTTTGCATGGCTCGCTTAAGGAGGAAGTCTATTTGGAACAACCTCAGGGGTTTGAAGTACAAGATTGAAGGACACGCGTATGCAGGTTGAAGAAAGCCCTCTATGGGTTGAAGAAAGCCCTTGGGGCTTGGTATGAGAGGATTGATAGCTATCTTATGAAGCTGGGACTTATGAGGAGTGATGCTGATCCTAACTTATACTTGAAGGTTGAAAAGGACATGCCTCTCATTTTGGTCCTTTATGTGGATGATCTCTTTCTGATAAGTGTAGACCCTCTCATTTATCAATGCAAGAGGGAGTTGGCTTCCAAGTACCTAGGTCTGATGCACTACTTCGTAGGCCTGAAGGTCTGGCAAAAGGCAGGTGAGATTTTCCTTTCTTTAGGAAAATACATTGTGAAGCTGCTTGAGAGATGTGGGATGGTGGATTGCAAGTCTGTGTCTACTTCGATGGAACTCAACTTCAAGAAGCTATGTGAAAGCGCTGCTGGGCCCGAATTGGCAAACCCTTCCAAATATAGATAACTTGTGGGGTCCTGATATTCTTGGTAAACTCCCGTCCTGACACATGCTTCGTCGTGAATATGTTGAGTCAATTTATGGCTGAGCCTCATCACATACATTGGATTGCTGCTAAGAATCTCTTGAGATATCTCTGTGGCACAATCATCTATGGACTGAGATACACTGCAGGAAATTTGAGGCTACATAGATATACTGATGTTGACTAGGTTGGCAGTGTGGTGGATCGTAAGAGCTCATCTGGATGTTGCTTCTCATTGGGTTCTGCTTCAATTTCTTGGATGAGCAAGACGCAAAAATCGGTTGCTCTAAGCATCGTTGAGGTCGAATGCATTGCAGCTAATATGGCTTGTTGTGACGCTGTTTGGTTGAGGAAGCTCTTTAGTGAGCTATTTGAGCACGTGCTGGATACCACAGTGATCTTCTGCGACAACCAAAGTGGGATTTGTCTTTCAGAGAATCTCGTGTTCCACGATCGCTCCAAGCGCATTGATATCAGGTACCACTTTATCTGGGATATGGTACAACGAGGAGCAATAAGGCGGCTCCAACACATCAAGACTGATGAGCAGGTTGCAAACATCCTCACGAAACCCTTAGGGAAGGTCAAATTCTTAGCCTTCCGAGAGAGACTTGGAGTCGTGGAAAGACCCGCCCATGAGGGTCCTGCTTGGGTTGGACATTGAGCTCTGGGAGCTCCTAGGGGGCTTGGGGTACTTCTTGAAGCTATGAGTGACCATAGGGTGAGTGGTTTACCTTCCCCTATTAGTGCGTTGTGTACAGGGTGAGTGGTTCACCTTCTCCTGTGATACCCCATGATGGTTGAATGTGTGTAGGGTGAGTGGTTCACCTTCCAATACGATTGACATATGCATAGGATGAGTGGTTCACCTTCTCCTCCTGATGCCCTAGCATACATCCTACCCATGTAGTCTGAGACTCATGGGAAGTACCTTTCATCTGCCGACGAGTTGGGAAACATGGATAGGGACCATAGCACTACCGATGGACGCATTGTGCGCTGCCGTACTCCCTATGTCTAGGATGCATGGCGTTTAACAACTGGATTTGGGATCATGACTGACATTTGTCGGTGGAGAGTGGTAAGGTCTTGTGACTCACTCTCGATCGATTCTTCTTCATTATTCATGAATGATAACAATGTTTCGCAGAGCAGAGATGAGATGAGACACAAAGATGGTACATGACGACAACATGGCATGATGATTGATAATTGACAGGTGGAATTCTCCCTAGTTGAGAGGGAGTGTTAAAATTGGCAACTATGGCCAAATTCCACCTTGGGACAACTCATTTGATGGAGATGATGATTGCATTAAATTCCTCTTTTCGAGAGGACCAAAATTGATATAAAAATCATCTCATTTGGACAAGCAGAAGTGTGATTTTGAATTTATGCCCACAAATGTGCAAATTGTTCAGGTTAGCCACATCATCATGTAGGCTCATGAAGCCCAATGGACATGACTCTTCACCCTCAACGACTTGTATAAATACAAGTGACCTCTCACCTCATTTGGCATCATCATCACTCACACTTTCTCTCCCTCACATGTGGCACAAAGAGGTTGAATTACAGACAAATTGCAAGGCCGAAACTCTTGGAAAATTTTGCAGTTTGACCTGACTTTGACATTTTGGGCATCATTTGACTTTGATTTTTAGGGTGGATTTTTGTTTTAGCACGCCACATTTATGGGCACAAGAACCGAGGCAAAAGGAGGACTTTGACCTGCATTGACCACATGCCTGTTTCACGACATCGAGAGATTGGGATGAAACAGAGAATCAACTGAAGAAAGAATTCGAAAAAGATCAACCTAGTTTGAATGCGATGAATCAATCACAACCTTTTTTTAGAATGGAAGCAAAGGTCAATATCAAGCCATACGACAATAAGATCAATGCTCTGAAGCTGAATCATTGGTTGCAACAACTAGAAGTGTATTTCAGCACCCACCAATTTGAGGAAGAACATAAGATCTCATTTGTGCAACTAAAATTAGAAGTCCATGCCTTGACTTGGTGGGAGAGCCACACAGAGACCCCGAGGTTGGAGGGAGAGCCTCTAGTGACTAAGTGGGAGGACTTCAAAACCCTCATTAAGTCACAGTTTTACCCTATTGGGTACGTAGAGGACTAGTGGATCCAGTTGCACTACTTCAGACAAAAGTTAGGGCAAAGCTTGCAAGAGCACACCACAAAATTCAATACGATGGCCATAATGCTAGGTATCTCCCCAAAGAACTCATATGTACTTCTCAAGTATTTGGGCTGTCTACATTGCCATCTGTGGGAGCAAGTGATGTTGTTCAAGCTCAAATCAGTGGACGAGGCTTTTGTATAGGCACAATACCTAAAGAACATAGGCTTGAAGAGAGCACAATCAAGTGGATCAAAGCAAAAGGAGCAACATGACGCTTCTAAGTAGGGGAAGAAGAAGCAAAAAGGAGGAACAGATAAAAAGACGAAAGCCGTAACACACTAGTGCAAAGATCTCAACAACCACTGCAACATGGACGACCATACAAAGGAGAGGTTATGGAAGTTGCATCCAGAGTTAAACCTGAAGAACAAGAAGAAAGATAATAAGAAGAAGAATCTCATGGCCACTGATTCAAGCAACCAAGTTGAAAGCCAACGAGGATGAGAAGATCGTCTGTACGTCAGTGCAGAAGGAGGTGAATCTCAGTTGCCTTCAACAAGAAGAGAGAAATGACTAAACTCTTCCATATAAAGATACAGGTCGAGAAGACAAAGATTGATGTTTTGTTTGACTTAGGATCGCAAACGAATCTCATTGCAGCAAGCTTGGTCAAAAAGTTGGGTTGGAAGTTCGTGATCATCCAAGCCCATATCCACTGAGATGGGTAAATAAGGATGCAAAGTTGAAGGTGACAAAACAATTCAAAATTAGATTTGTTATCAGTGCAGATTTTATTGATGATGTAGAATTAGATGTGGTTCCCCTTAATGTATGCAGAGTCGTGTTTGGGAGCCTCTACAATTACATGCGAGATGCAATAATCATGTGGAGAGCCAATCGGTATTGGCTCGTCAAGGGTGGAAAATTGTTCATCATCAACGCGCATAAGGGCAAGTCGAAAATTTTGCTTGTAAGTGCCAACCAAGCCAAGAAATTGATCAGTTCCAGCGAGAAGTATGTTTTGTTGTTTTTAAGAGAAAATCAGTTTGTAGAAGAGCCAATAAGAGGCAAGGCATCCCTGGAGGGGTGTACTAAGAAATAGAAACAACAATTGGAAGAGTTGCTACAAGTATAAATGGATGTGTTGCGATAGCCTAAGGTTTACCACCTAAGAAGGAAGTGGAGCACAAGATCCAACTATTGTCAGACTCTCCATCACCAAACATTGAGTTGTACAGGCAGTTTGTTATAGAAGCAAGTGAGGCGAAGAAACAATTGCAACAATTGTTGGAACATGGTGTCATTTCATTGAGTACATCACCATGTGGGTTACCCATCATCATTGTGCCAAAAAAGGATGGGATTTGGTGGATGTGTATAGAATACAGGGCATTGAACGAAATCACGCTCAATAACGGATACCTCTTGCCCAGGATAGATGATTTGTTGGATCAATTGCAGCAAACAAAGTACTTCACCAAGTTGGACTTAAAGTCTAGATATCACCAGGTTCGAGTCAAAGAAGAAGATACATGGAAGACCGCCTTGAAAACTAGGCAATGTTTGTATGAGTGGTTAGTCATGCCATTTGGCCTATGTAATGCACCAACTACGTTTATGAGGTTAATGAGTGACATATTGCGCCCTTTTATAGATTCATTTGTTATTGTCTATTTGGATGATATGCTGGTATACAATGTTACTAGGGAGGAGCACATCTTACATTTGACGCAGGTGTTGAAGACATTAAAGAAGCACCAATTGCTTGCAAATCTCAAGAAGTGCGATTTTGCTCAACAACCTTTGGTGTATATGGTGTATGTGATAGGTGGAGGAGAATTGAAGATAAATCTTTCCAAGATGGAGGCCATCATGAAATGGTCTGTGCCTACTAATGTTTCTGAGGTCAGGAGTTTCATTGGGGCAACATAATACCCGAGGAAATTCATAGTCTCATTTTCAACAGTAGCAGCACTGGTCCATGCCATAACAACAAGTGGCAAGAGTTTCTAGTGGAGAAAGGGTCAGTAGAGGGCTTTCGAGGAGCTAAAGAAGAAAATTAGTCAAGCACCAGTTTTGACATTACCAAACTTGCAACAACCCTTTGAAGTGGAGACAAATGCGAGTGGGTGTGCTATGGGAGCAGTCTTCATGCAGGGAGGAAGGCCTGTATGCTACCATTCTAAAGCCTTTTATGGGGAAGTTCTTAACTAGCCTACCTATGACAAGTATCTCTATTGCAAGCTGTGAAGAAGTGGAAGCACTATCTGATGGGAAAGGGGACAATAATCCACACAGATCACCAACCATTACAGTACTTGTAGGCACAGAGTAATCTACAACAAACTAAGCATTACAAGTGGATGGGGTTTCTGCAACAGTTTCATTTGGTGATCAAGTACAAGAAGGGCAACACAAACAAGTTCGCTGACATGCTTTTAAGGCCACCCACACCAAAGATCACAACTTTGGGAACTCTTATGCACATGGAGCCATTCACCCATGATGCATGTAGAGAGGCATATTCAGAGGATGAGGACTTCCAGGAGGTGTTTCAGCAATTGCAGAGTCAGAGTCATGTGCGTGATGGCGACAACACCGTTGAATACCATCTCCAAGATGAGTTGCTCTACAAACACGATAAGGTATGTCTTCCTAAAGGTGAGCGCTTGTAGGTAATTAGAGAGGCTCACACCTCCAACGTTGCAAGGCACTTTCGTGTAGGAAAGTCCGTGGCCAACTTGCAGAGTTATGTGTATTGGCCCAAGATGCAAGAGCAGTTAGCTAGGTTCATAAGAGAATGCATGCTTTGTTGTACCAATAAGCCTAGCGATAGGAAACGAGGTCTATATCATCACTTACCCGTATCCACTCGTCCTTGGGAAAGAATTTATATGGACTTTGTGGGAGGTCTACCAACAACCAACAAGGGACATGACTACCTGTTTGTGATAGTTGACAGGTTTAACAAGATGTGTGTTTTGATCTAAGTTGCACTGAAACGGATACGACAATATTTCAAAAAATCTGGATACGATACGGCAGGAAACGACACATTAAAAATTAAAAAAATAAAAATTTCATATTACTATTCATATTTTAGAATCTAGATTAGATCTAAAGACTAAAAATACATATATCATCTATGATCTATCATGATTCATCATCATCAATTCAACATAAACATTTGTCATCATCATTAATGATTATTATAACATTCATGATTCAACATATCAAGTTTTTGTTTCAAATTTCAACCATCAAGTTATCAACATGACAAGTTACACCATCATTACCAAAATTAATAATGCATACTATCATTATTCATAATTCGTATGGTTATTCAAAAGTTTAAAAGTTAATACACCATCATAAATTGCATTTACATATTATCAAATATGTCTTCAGTCATGCCACTAAAAGGTTCCACATCCTCTCTAAAAGTGGGATTGGGAACATTGTTGCCATGTCCACTTGAAAATCCACTTATTGGTGACTCCACATCAAACAAAGTCATATGAGACATGGCATTCAATGTCATAAGTTAGGCAACTCTGGTTCCACATCCCATAATTTGGTGGGCCCAAATTTGTGTTCATCTCTTTTGTGTGACAGAAGGCGAAGGTTTTAATGAACATACACTAGTTCCTCAGCCTTCTTAGAGCCCAATTTGTTTTGCCTCATTGAATGGATGAAGCCAGATGTACTCTAGTTCCTTTCTGTTGAAGAGGAACTAGCAACCTATGACAAGATCATGATGGTCAACTTTTGGATATGTGGAAGTGCCCCACCATAGAAGTTCTACCACTCAATTGGACTTAATTTGTTCTTGTCCTGCGTACACTTAGTATCACAACCCCAACCCTCTGATCCCACAAAATGAGAAAATTGTGCACAAATCTGAAGCCCAATTTCGAGGTCTACAAAAAGATTTCTAAAAGCATTTTTAAATCCTTTTGTGACTTCTGGGTCTTTGTTTGGTGCGGTTCTTTCTAGATCACTTAGAAACTCTGTAACATAATATTTTGGATTCATTGCATGGGCCAAAAGGTGTAATGGGGTGGTCATCCGGTTCCACCTTTTGGTCAATTTATCTTTTACTTCTCTGTAAAAGAATTCATCCAGGTCATTCTCCTTGGCATTTATAACCAACCTTATCTTCTCTATCATGGAATCAATGCCTTCATACACCTCTCCCAAATTAGGCATATTTGTGTCAAACATACAGAGCAAATCCACAATTGGCTTAGTAAATGCCAAGAGGTACTCCACCCTATCCCACCATTCATCATCAACAACCAACCGTTTCATTGCTTGTGCTTTATCAGATTGGGATTGCCTCCATTGATTTCAAAGAGTATACGATTGATTGTAATGCATCTTTCACTTGCATAAGCCTTGTTAAGACTATGATGTGAGAAGCAAATAGAGTCTTGGCAACCTGCATGTGCCAAACTGCCAATGTTAAAAATTTCAACAAATTAAAAATCATAATTTAATTGAATAACTATTATGATTCACGAATCATGACATTTGAGAATCCAATTTAGGTATTTGAATTTAGAGTCAGAAATTAGAATTTATGAAATAAACTTAAATTATAGGTACCTTAAGGAGCTCCAGCTTAGCAAATTCCCTGTAGATGCCTTGGGACATGTGGTGGTTTGTGATAAAGGCTTGAATTTCTTTTGCCTCTTCAAAAATAACTCGAATCCACTCAATTTGCTTCCCCATCTTGTTCAAGATGAGGTTCAATGAATATACAACACAAGGGTTCCAAAAGATGTGATGATATTTGCCTTCAATAATTAGGTCTGCTGCAACCCGCTTTACACACAGTTGCATTGTTAGTTATTACCTGGACAACATTTTCAGGCCCCACCAATTCAATTGCTTCTATCAAGATGTCAGCAATGAATTGATAATCTTTCATCTGCCCCTCACAATCCACTACCTTCAAAAACATTGCCCCCTGTGGGCTCTGAGCAATCACATTGATCAAAGGCCTATTTCTTTGATCTTTCCATCCATCAGAAATGATGGACACCCCTGAAATGCGCCATGAGTGACGAATGGGGCTTAATTTTGCTTCCAAATCTAACTTTTCAGTACTCAACAATGTGGTGAGTACCTTCTCATATCCAGGGCTTCTTGTACACTCTTGGGGCTTAAAGGAGATCACACAAGGTTGAAGGGAAGACCGTTTGCATAAACGCATTGGCCTATAGCTGCTTTTGCTATCTAACGAGTGTTATTATTAAAACTCTTTTCAAGCGGTCTCAAATTAGATTGCTTTGAACAAAGAATTCCATGAGAATGAAGTGGAGGCTTTGATGAAAATGCTCCCAACCTTGTTGGGTGTTTTAAATGGGAGGCAAGATTTGCCTCATTTGCTTTAGCATTTGCCTCGCCTTGTTCTTTCTGATATTTTGCAAGTTTTGCCTTCCTTAAACCATTTCCATTTGTCCCATTCTGTTTAGGTGGGCCACTGCATATTCGAACCCCATTCCCTTTTAACCCAAGCAAATGTGCTTTAACCCATGTGTATGATACCTTAATACTCCTTTTTACACTCACTGCAAACCCATGCCAATGATCCACCTCCTTGAATCTTCCCAACAATATTTACATATTTCCAAAGTGGGGACTTTGGATCAACTTTAGGGGCTGATTCAATTTCATGTTCCAATTCCTCTGCTTCACGAATGGCTGAACTTGAAGTTTCCATGAATGATGATGATGATGTAAATGAAACTACAAAATAAAATTGACAAATATGTATTTCAAAAGTTCGAAACAAGTTACGATTTACAAACTTAAAATTTAAAAAAATTATAAAACATTGTCATGAGGTCATGGTAGAACTAAGAAAACATTATAAAATTTATTTTAAAATTATACTTGTACTTTCAACTTTCGAGTTTCAACAAAGCAATCTCAAACAAGATTTTATTCCTAACAGCATTATGCATACTGTATTATGTAATACAGTATAGGCTATAGCTATAACATGTCGTGGGCAGATCTCTGCCATTTGAAAATGAAAAAATTGATATTTGGTGTTTTTTGAAAAAATGCTAGCCTAATGACCTTCTAAAGACTAAAACCATTATAAAACAACCGATTTTAATTTTTAAGGGAAGATTAAGACTACTATCAAAGGGAAGTAGAGATTGAATCATGGCGGGTTCGTTATCTTGGCAACATTTCTTGACTTGATTAAGGAGAAAGAAATATTAAAGTGGATTTGGTCCCCCAACACTTTGAAGTTTGAGGTTTTATTTATATATTTTTTCCTTTGAAGGAACTTTGGATAAATTTAGTTTGTAGTCACCTTAAATGTCATACTAAAGATGGGCTTTTACTATTCCCATTGACATTTTTGAGTCATTTGTAAATATCAATAATCTTATTACTTACATCAGTTTGCATAGTCCATTCTCGACGGCTCAAGTGGCAACTAGCAAGCCTCACTCCAATCTGCTACAGACACTCTTCTAGCGACCGACGACACTCCGTGACTCCTCCAGCGAAATCGACTCCTCTAGCAAAAACGCATTGAACTGGACAAATGTCAAACACTGAACTTAACTCGACGATAATGTTTCAACAATCACTCGACGATGATAATGTTTCAACAATCACTTGGCGGCGATAATATTCACTCTGACGACAACCACAAATACTTTTAGGTTAGGTTCGGTGGTTAAATGAAAAAATAGCATCCAAAAACTAAATTGACTGTTCCCGGCGGGCAAAATTCGCCAAATTTCGGAAAACATTTTTTTATTTGTCAAATACGTATCATGATTTTGTAAAACGTTTTGGATTTTTTTTGAAACGGCTCGTTTTTAAGCCAAAACGCCGAAAAAATGGTTGAAACAAAAAACATGTCGTTTCCAGGTAAAAAATGTCAATGAATACGTTTTTCCGACGTTTTTCCAGCGTTTTGTATGTGGATCCGAATCTGAAACAGAGTATGCCATTTTGGGGTTGGAGGTAGCCATTTCCGGCAACTTAGGTTTTGATGCCTTGTAAAAAGACCATCAGTGGGCAAGAAGCAATGAACTTGTTCTTTTGACACGATTGGGTGCACTTTCAGATACCAAGGAGTATCATTTCAGACAAGGATACGATATTTCTCAGTGCATGGACCCAAAGGTGCATAGATCTACAACATTCCATCCACAGATAGATAGACAGACAAAAGTAGTCAACAAGATTTTGGTTCAACTTCTGCAGGGATACAACCAGAAGCATCCGAAGACCTGGGATGAAAATTTGATATATATACAACAATTTTACAAAAGCGAAGTCCACACTTCTGTAGGGAAGTCCTCATTTGAAACCTGTTTTGGATATTTGCCGCCTTCACCTTTGGATATTGCATATGGGCAACAAGGAGGAGTGAGGGAATATCTTACGAGAGACGCCTTGAGGGATGAAAAGTTTGTAGAAAGGATTAGGCAGATCTATCTACAGTTACTAGAGACATCGTAGAAGTTGTAGGAGAAATATAAGGCCAGACATGATTAACATAGAATAGAGAACTGGTTCAAGGTGGGTGACAAAGTATGGCTACAGGTGAACAAGGAGAGGTTAAAGGGGCCTGGTAAGAAAATCAAGGCTCTGAGGTATGGGCTCTTCGAGATATTGGAAAAGGTGGGTGATAGTGCCTATCGACTTAGTTTACCACCATATATGCGCATTTACTCAATTGTGAATATAGAGAATTTGAAATTCTATGAGCCTTCCATGCTAGATCAGGAAGAGGAACAGGTCCTACCTTTCGTGGAGGATTTGGCACTAGATGCTCAGGTAGAGTTAACAAAGGATATAGTTTTGCAGAAGATGTCCATAATTACAAGACAGGGGTAGCATGACCTTTGGCAAATTGGGTTGAAAGGACAACTTCCAGGCAAAGCTAAATGGTACACTAGAGAGGTGGAGGAAAAATTTCCTCACCTCATTGGAGAGGGGTGTGATCTAGATTGGATCATTATATTGTTTTCCACCCATCTCGATGCTTTCAGAGTGGAAAAAGTGGAGGAATCAGCGAACGAGACCATTTTTACTGGAAAAAGTGGAGGAATCAACGAACAAGACCATTTTTACTGGCAGGACCCTGTTTGGCAAAACATGGTCTGAAACCTTCCAGGAGCATTTTGAGGCATCAAACGACGTTTTATGGGGTTAAAACTTTGCTGCTTTAGTGCCACGCCTTTTCATGCTATTCTACACGCAAAGACCTTTCCAATGACGCAAGAATCACGTCAATCGGAGTTTGTATGCGAAAGTTATGCCACTCATAAGTTGACCTTCCGTTTTCACTACCATAATTCGAGAGGATGCCACTTCAGCACCCATTATTCATGGAAAATGGGCTAGCCACGTGATTATGATGTAGAAGACTCTTGAAGAGTCAATATTGTAATTTTGGTTAAGAGTTGATGTAGTCAAACCTAACCACTAGTAGGTTATTGGGTTGTGTTATAGCCAAACCACTAGGAGGAAAAGGGATTCCATTCTTTCAAGAGCATTTGTTCCATAGTTGAGCAAAAATAACTACGAGGGATATGAGGTAGAGCACACAGAGAGGATTTGTACATTGTAACAGGCCATGGGCCACAAACCATATTTCTTTCTACCTGCAACCATATTTCCATACAGAGAGAGAGCGGAGCAATCTCACCTTCTAGTTGGGTTTTTCTCTCGAAAGGGTTTCCCAAAGCATGTCTTGTGTCAAATGTGTGTGTGTGTGAGCTTTTCTTTTTCCGTTCTCTATTTTTCTGCATAATTTTCATTCGCATACATGCACTATTAACAATAAATCTACAGAGCCATAAATCTTCTAAAACTGTAATAATGTAGAATTTCAGATTTTTAATATAATATTATCAGATCTGTTGTGACGAACTCTTCAATGGAATATCCATGACAGTTTACGGATCAGACTTCCTGTACACGCTAGTCTCATTGGTCACTTGTGGACATAAATGTGACTTCTTTCTTCTTTCTTCCTTCCATTTTAGTTTCAAAACTTATTATTTTTGGTCATCCTTCCTTTCTGTGATCTACATCATATGCTCTTCAAAAACCCTTCAATCTTATAGAGTGTGGTTTTTACACTAGTTTTTCTCTCCTTAATGTATTTCACATTCGTTGAGAATAATTATTTCTCCTTTGCACCTTTGAATGATTTTGTTTTGTCCCCTCCATCATTGCCTTGCTCTTTTCAACATATTAGCACATCGAGTAGTGTTTGTCCCTGCCATTATGGCAAGGAAGGCTTAGAAGGGTCATCAACAACCCTGGATGTATCTCTGTTGCCTCTTTAGTCAGTGATCCATGTTTGGAACTCTTTTGGTGTCTTGCCTCTCCAATCTTTAATTGGTAAGGCCCTGGCCCTCCTTCGATTTTCTAGGGCATTAGCACCCTATATATAACATTGATATTAATAAAACTATCAAAATGCTTGTCTTTTTAATATCAGATTTTGATTTAAAATCGAAAGCTATTTTTTTTGTAGCAGTTGCATAAGAAAGGGCCTAAAGAAATAGTGAAGCAATAAATTATGGCAAAGATTCTTTCCTTGAATACAAATTCCTTGTCATAGACAGGGACGATATATATTAAATGTTGATGTCTACTTTTCCAAATTTCTTTATACTAATTGACGGTGAAATCTTGAAAAATTTTGTGTTCACTTTGGGATAGGTCTTAGGACTGGTCTTCTGTTTCAAGAATCCTCCAGTATGGGAATTTACTGGGTTCTCTTTCAAGGGGGCTGAAAATTGTTAAACTTCTGAGAGACACTTTTGGAGTTTCCAGGTTTGTTTGGGTGACAGATTTAGGGGTTTCCAGAGCTTTATATGGGTTTCACTGAAGTTTCTAGGTGTTTATAGGGTTTTCACAAAAGTGCCCAGCAAGCAAAGACGTTTCTTGCCATTTCCTTTACATGTCTTCCAAAGTTCGATTTATTTGGAACCCTTGTCATCCCAGTTTTTGAAAACTTGTTTCCTACTTTTTCTCATTTAATGTTCTGACTTGGTTCAACATGTCCAATAGTGACAAATCAGGGATGTATTTTTGCAGAAAACTAGTAGAATTTAATGAAGGATGAAGATCACTTACTTTACAGTAACAATACCTTTTTGATGGAGGGATTTGGTTTTGAATAGGCTTCAGGTGTACCCAACTTTAATTATAATTTGCTATTTGGCATTCATGAGAATACTGGCTATATATGATGTCTTTTGCAGTCCTTTTCAATATTGCTAATCTTTTCTGGAATGGTTTTTGTTCTGTTTCATAGCGGGCCTGCATTACTTGTGGTCAGCCAGTTGCAAATGATTCTGTAGCTCCTAACCATGGTAAGAAGACTTTGGCCTTTTTCTGATATATATACTTCATAGACTTTGGATGATAAGTTTCTATTAACCATGAGAAATTCAATTTTTTATGGCACACTATTGTGCTGCTACTCAGAAGGATTGGAAATTGTTGCACTTCTTTATGTGTTTTCGGTAGCTGTATTTTTTTTGTCCATTGTAATGTTTAATAGCTTGAAATATTTAGAAATGGTAGATTTCATATATGGGATGTGATTTTTGGAAAACATGATCTTATTAGTGTGTTACTAAATGCAGCCATTATCTTTAGAAATGGCAAATTTAATCTATTTGCAGCTCTCTTGGGCTGTTATATCTCTCTGTATTAGCTTACTCTAGTTATTCGTTTTTAATGTTGTTTATATGAAACATGATGTGTGACACTATGGCTAAGTTGCACGAAGCGCCAACACAGGTATGTTTAGAAACGTCACCTCCCAAAAATGAAAACGTTGGCCGAAGCGTCATATGTGTTAATATATATAAAAAAAACTTATAAATAAGTGAATAACACATTTTCTTGCAAGAAAAAAGGGCATAAGACCCATAGATGACAATTTAGAAGGAAAACCAAGTCTCTATTAACTCTCATAGATGATTACATGATGGTCGAGTTTTATTCGGGTTTCGGAGTTTAAGGTACAGGTATGTCTCGAAACATCGGGTTCTTAGAAGTTTCGTACAACATAGCGCTATGGACACATTGAAGTCATACATTTCCTTATTTAATATTGTATAGTCTTCGCTTTGACATTGAGTAAAAATAATAATGATGCATGTGCTTATGATTGCTTAAAAATCTGCTTGCCATTGTGGAAATGAGAAGATCATTTTCTTCACAATTTCACTCTGAACATTATTTATCACGATAAAAGGAGAATTATAAAATTTGTATGGCAAGGCACTTCTTTAAAGGTTTGACATTCCTCTCAAGTAAACATAGAAGTACCTGATTTATTAAAAGGTTCTAATTAACTATTTATAGAGTGGATGAAAGGTCATATCACCACAGATGGAGTCAATGTTGATACTTCCCTTCTGCCGACATTTCAAGGTCATCTTGTTATAAATCTGTTTAGGTGGATGTTTTCAACCACTACATCTTCTTTTATTACCAAATGATATTTTCATTATGCCAAGCTCTCAAATTAATGCTTTTCCTTATGGACTGAAATCAATTTCCCAGTCTGGTTAACCTTTTGAGTGTTTTTTAATTGTTCTAAATTTACGTGTAACCAAGCATCCCACTTTTCAGTCCATAAGCAAGGGTAGGATATTCGTCATGGTTGATAGCCTCAGCAACAATTGACTCATGAAGAACGAAACATGCCATGACTGGGATTTGAACCCAGGTGGTGGGGAGGATAGCCTTTTTTTTCCTTAATCACCCAAGCTAAACCCATTTGACTTAGTGTTGCTCCTATTTGCTTTACAATGGTATAAAATTTGAGCATCAACATTAAGAGGTCCCAACATGAAAACAAGTGAATACTAATGTCTTCTACCAGTAGAATATTTTTCCACCTTACGCCAATGACTGTAAACAATATGGACATTGTGCAGGCACATATGTGTATGTATGCATATAGAAAAACAGAGTGAGATTATTTAATGGGTGAATTTTATGTGTGTGCCTATGAGGTGATGCTGATTATTGTTAGTTCTTGAGTGTTTGTTGTATTGTAATATGAGGTTTGAAATTCGAAACACACATGCAAAAGGAAAACGTTTACAATTACTTGCTATAAACATTACACAGATGCAAAAAGAAAACGTTTACAACTACTTGCTATAAACATTACAAGTGCTTATGAACTAATGTTGATCATTACATGTTGATGATATTGCCACTTCCTGTCCTGTGAAGAGAATATGCATGCAATACTTATCGACCTCTATTTATTTCAAAATCTATTAGTTTAAAGGTTGTTGGCTTTTACCCTTGATATTATTCAATCCATCGGTAACCAAGAGATGTATGCCACTTCATGTCTTGTAAAGATATTAAGCATGCTACACATATCCACCTCTTGCTTAAAAAATTATTAGTTTAAAGGCTGTTGGCTTTTACCCTTGATATTATTCAGTCTATCCTTAACTATAACTTTGTTCTCTGCTGAAAAGTATTTCTTGAAACTTGCCTATGTTAGCTTTTTGCCAATCCCAGAAATTGCTAGCAATTTTCACTTCTTCCATCTTCAAGTCATCTGTTTTTTTGTCGAATCCATGTTAAAATTGGCAACTAGGGCCAAATTCCACTTTGGACAGCTCATTTGATGTTGATGATTATTGCATTGAACTTCTTTTCAAGAGGACAGAAATCGACCTAAAAATCATCAAATTTGGATAAGCAGAAATTTGTTTTTGAATTTATGCCCTCACATGTGCAAATTGTCAAGGTCGGCCACATCATCATGTAGGCTCATGAAGCCCAAGAGACATGTCACTTCACCCTCAACAATTTGTATAAACAAGAGAGACCTCCAACCTCATTTGGTACTTAATTCATCACACAATCATCTCTCTTTCTCTGATTGTTCCGTACAACTTATTGGGCATATCTTTTCCACACGTGTGGTAGCAGAAGGACAAATCGCAGGATGAATTACAGGGCCGAAATTTCAGAGGCTGTTGCAGGTTTGACCAGTGTTGACCAGGCTCTTTGACCATCATTTTGATTGTGGTTTTTGTGCCAAAATTTCGTTTTTGGCAGGCCGCATCTATTGGCATAGGAACCAAGGCATTTTGTTGTCTTTGACCGCAGACCAATCGCAGAGTTGACCGCAGAGTTTGACCAAGTTTGACCACTGTTTTCATGGCTGCTTTGGGCTGTCTTTGACCTCTTTTTAAAGCCAAGCTTGATTGGGTATGACTGAGCTGCATTGAGAACAGTTTGCTGCTACTTTGACCTGCTGTTGACTTTCTGGTTAGGGCAGATTTTGATTGCTGTTGACTGCAGATTTGACAGGGATGTTTTGACTTCGATTTGGCAAGTCAATTTTGAGGTTTGTACTCTCTCTCTCTGCTGATCATTTTGATATAATAATAAGAATAATTGATCAAAGGGTTTTCCCCATTTTGGGTTTTTTCCCTGGAATTCGCCAAATCTGGTGTCCTCTTGTCTTGGCTTGTCTTCTGCATTTATGTTTAATGTTCTTTCATTAGTTACTGTCATATGATAATGGCTAATGTGAGTGCTAATGGATTAATGGAATTAATAATGGGCTAATGCATTAATGATGGAGAAAAACAATTAGAGACGTCATATTAGGAATGAATTATTGACCATTGGAAGCGGATAAAGGAAGATTAAATCATATATTATGTCCTAGACCTTATTCTTGTCACAAATAAACAAGTTGGTGTGTAAATATAAAACCTTTTTGAACATTGAAGGGCTTACAGAATGCAACATATTAGATATCATTTTCGAGATTAAGTACGTAGAGTAAATAATTAATCTATAGACTATGACCCATATCCATGAGTATTAGCTGCAACTGACCAATTTCTCATAATTTTTTAATCGCCCACTTAGCACTTATTGCCTTGGGTGATGCTTGCAGGGGTGAAGCAGTGGGATTGAAACCAAAGAAATGAATTGCATAACATCAATCATCACCTTTTTAAAGTTAATTTTAGGGTTGAATATGTAAAAATTTCGTTATTGCTTTGTTGGCTCCTTTCATTTTCCATATATATAGTATAAAATTGTCAAAGATTTAAATATAGATAGAGGGAAGTGGATGCCATAAAAGATGCTATTAAGTTAAAATTTAATCAGTTTAACTTTAAAAGATTATCAGATTCTACTTTTTTAGATACAAATCAATTTTATTTCACAAATGATAATATCCTTTGTTCTCCACTGTTATCTTGTAATTTTCTAAAAATATTCACTCATGGTATGGTACCAAGGTATTGAGAGACCCACCCAACATCTTAGATATGGCCTAATATCTTTTAAATTAATATATAAAAGTTGAGTCCCAACATAAACAAGCTATGCCATCTAGTAGTTTCTTTGTAAGTTGAAATGGGAATTCAAGGGCAAAGATAATGATGACAAGTGGAACTGTTAATCAGCTATCTAAAAGGCCTAATGGAAGAGATATTTTGAAACAATCAATCATGAATGGACATGGCAATGGCATGTAAATCATAGATTGGTTAAAGATTCAAACATAGATTGAGGGAAGTGAATGGTCTAAAAGCAATCTTTGCGATGAAGTTAAAATTCATACAGTTCAACTTGAAAAGAATTTGGGTTTCTACTTGTTTAGTTACGAATAAGTCTTTAATCGTAATTGATAATGCCTTATGAATATGTTTTTATTTGTAATTGATAATGGCCTTTGTTCTTCACTCTTATCTTGTATTTCCATAAAATTTCACTCACATGGTAAGTTATAATAGTATTGAGAGACATACCAAATATCTTAGTTATGACATGCCATCATGTAAATTAGTATAAAGATCAAGTCGCAATCTTGAAAAATAATGTCTTCTAGTGGATTTCTGTATAAGATCAAATAAAAGTTCAAGGGGAAAGATAATGGAGACAAGTGAAACCTTTAATCAGATTTCCAAAATGGATAATCAAAGATGTATATGGAAACTATCAATCATAAATGATATGGTGATGATATATTATATAGTTTATATTATATAAGCAAATTAAATTACTGGGCTTCTCGTCATCTAACAATTTTCACCCTTTGGTCATGTTGAGTTCATTTTCATCCTAGTAATGCTATCTCACCAAGGTTGCACATCAAATGAATCAATAATTATGCATGTTTTATAAATTGGAAGTAAGATTTTTGATAGGATGATGAATAATGTAATATTTTTTTTGGATGCTCTTATGAATCTCTTCATTTAATAGTTCAATGGACCACTTTAGGGGTGTTGACTACTCAAGTGTCAAGTACATAAAGTGTCAAAGAATCCATGCTAGAGCACAGTTCAGAGTTTTTCATTATGATCAGAGCAATCAGAATTTCAGACATCATCATCATCATTCAACTTTTGGTCATAATTTTGTAACTCAAATTCTGCAGCCTTGAGGGGTCATTATAAAAATGATTCTAGTATGATGAAAATAAAGCCATGTAACACATTTAGGTAGAAGAAAGTTTTCACTCTAGGGAGATTTTTTTCCTTAGTTAATTATTCGTGTTTAATATTTATCAACACTAAATAATTGGTTACGTTTTTCTCCCACATATCCCCCAAAGCTGGAGTGAGGCTTGATGGTAAAGTCTTAGGTGAGTCCTAGTGTATAGAGTAGATGTAAAGTGCCATACTAGATCATGTCTAAAGTCTAACTGAATTTGGTTGAGTCTAAGTGTTGATATTTAATTGTCAAAATTCCCCGCTGGTTGGAATTTTTGTATGTTATCTTGATGTAAAATGTAATAAGTGTTGTCTATAGAAGTTTTTGGGGGTATGAGTACTCAAAATTAGACCTCAACACCTCAAATCTCTATCTAGACACACTTGAACGTCAAAAAATATGAATCAAACCTCACTTTCTATATATATATTTTTAACTTTTTTGGCAAAAAACTGACAATTAATTGGTCAGAAATTAGCCAGAAAAATTAAAATGAGAGAAAAGTAAAAATTCTCTCCAAGTGAAAATTATAAAAAATAAGATGAAAATTCCCAAATGTTAAAACCAAGCCAAAATTTGTGGGATTTTCATTTTCCAAGAAGAAATGGCCTAGAAGGAAAATTCAATGGACCAGAAAAAAGTCCTATGACCCAGAAATATCGATTTGTTTAAGGACGGTCCATGATGGTTATGTTGAATGAGAGATTCTCGAGGAGAAAAATGAAGAAAATATTTGTGGTCCGGGATCAAATTTCGGTTAATCTTGCTCATTCTTCAAGGAAAATGCCCCCCCCCCCTTTCTAGAGATCTGTGCAGCATAATCAAGGGGTCGAATTATTTTGGCATGGATCAAGCCTTGGCCTAGCCGCTTGCTTAAAGAAGCTAGCATTTTCACTTGGAGAGGGCTATATTCCTCTCATTTTTCTATATAAAGAGGCTCAAGCTCCTCATTGTAACATCTATTGATGATCATTGTAATCAAGCTACTGGCTAAGTGAAGCACTGTATTCATACTTTTTGAATAATAAAGAAGTATTCTAGGGTTAATTCATGGTGGTGTTCCTCTTCTGGTTTCTATGGTAAAAATTTCTGCTTTTCGTTCTTAATGCTCTACGGGTAATAATTAAAATTTCGTTATTTCACTTGCCATTTGTGGATCTATTATTTGTAAGGTATCTTATATTAGTATTTGAGTTTAGAGAAGCACTCTAGATTTAAATGTTCTAGCGGGTTTTTGGTTGAACCCCTAGATCTTTTTCTTCATTATGTTATCTATCTTCTTGTGATCTAACAAACTTTATCTTGAGTGTGTAGAGATCATTTTATGAATTAGATCTTGGGCATTTGGAGACGCTGTTGGTTGAACCAACCAACTCCCAAGGAATAGAAGTTAAAGAGCCTACCTTGATCACTTCTAAGGGCTTATCTAATGATTTTTTTGCAGGGTTTTATTGGCCATAGTTTGTAAAAATTATGTATCTAAACTTCTATCTATCTTATCTAAATGTGCTTTAACTGAATAGATTTGCTATTTTTAGAGGTTATTTTTGCTTTCTAAAATGCAGAGGTGTCCTCATACCCTATAGAGTAGCTCTTGTAGATTTTGTATTTTTTTTCTAACTCTCATGTACACATATTTCTCTTGTATAGATCTTGTACATATTTCTTGGGTTTTCTATCTATTTCCTTGCAGATCTGAAGGGAGGACAAGGGTTTTGTCTTGGAGAAACTTTGCAACATCTTTTCTTGCAGGTGAAGCTTGAGGATCAAAGAGAAATCAAAATTTTTTGAAGCTACATTTGCTTGATCCATCAAATTATCTCTCCTAGACGGCTAGGGTTTTAGGTAGAGGCTAGAGCGATTCTTTTTAATGTTGTCTTCATCACTTTTTTGGAGGATTGACCTTTGTTTGGGAAGCTGTACACATTTTTGAGCCTTTTCTCCTAAGCTGCATGCATAGGAGGAGCTTAGCTTTCTTCCTAAGCGAAAATCCTCCAAGGGTTTGATCAAAATAAATTTTATTAAATTTTTTAAAATTGAATTTCAAGATAGATTTGGGAAAAGGCATTGTTTGGAGGCTTTGAGTTCAGATATAAATCATTTTGTGGAAGCCAAATTGTTTTGGAGGCCTTCTCTTGGCCGCAAGCCTAGAGAGTCCTTCCTTCTCTTTGGGTGCGAAAATCCCTCATTCTTTGGACATTTGCAGCTGAAGCATATTTTTTGTGAAGGGGTTTGATAAATTGTTCGGGGAAAATTCATTGTAAAAGCCTTGTAAATTTCGTCTTTCAATTCTTGTATTTTGAGGAGGGCTTTCTCTTTCAAAGATCTATATTTTTGTAACCCTCTTTGAAGATCTGGAGCCCTCATTCTTGTCTAAGAGGGTCTCTCTTTGTAATATTAATAAAATAATCTTTTTCTTGAGGGAGCTTGGGGTTTTCTCCCCATGGTATCCCATCTCCTCATTTGGTAGGAGATCTCCTTGGTTGATTGATTTCTAACTTGCTAGATTAGTTTAGTTTTCTTGCATTTAAATCTAGTTCTCTAATCTAATCTTTTAGTTGCTCATTATCCAATTATCTTGATTAAATTTCACTACTTGATCTAATATGCATTTGAGTAGCTCTTGTCTTGTTCTCATTTGCATTTTAGTTGAAGTAATCTCTCTCTAACAATTAGATCTAATTAGCAATCTCATTTGCCATAGTCTCAATTTTTTCTTGATCAATTACTTGTGCTTCATTGTATAATTCACATTTGCTTTAATAATTATTGAACACTCTTAAAAGCACATTATAATTGAAGTAATATTCTAAATTAACATATTGATAACTCATTTCACATTATGAGCATCTTGATTTCTATTTGCATATCAATTGGGGCACTTGTGTTATTTCTCTAACATTTAGATCAGATTGATACTTGAGCTAATGTGCACCAGATCTCGTTTTCTTATGTTTTATTGAGAAATTCACAATTATTTCATTTGGGATGTATTGGTCATGTTAACAATAAAACACACATCCTAATTTGATCAATCAAAAGTGGGATTGTATTTCGTTATTGGTACATTTTAAAACATTTCACTTGATCTCATTTGGAGCACTTGTTTAACATTGAATCCCATTTGGACTTTAGATCTAGTTTTGCATCTCTAAAATTTACCTCCAAGCATAAGCTTGGTTGATAGAAATTTTAGGACACTTCCCTAACTTTCATTCAATTTGATAAAATTGAGTCTTGAACAAAGGTTAAAACATCTGACCTTACAATTCTCTTGTGGCCGAGTCCTTGTCGGAATGAAGGCACTTGGGTGGTCTTGAAGTCTAGGTAGGTATCATTAATGATGGATGAAGTGCCTCCTCGTCTTAGCCTTCTTGCAATTCACCTCACTCTTTACCAAGTTTTGAGAAATTGAGGGGAAGTCAAACATATATTAGTCATATAATTAAAATCTGCCAATACCACTTTGCGTCACACACTCACATAACATTGTTTTCTCTTTGTAATTGATTATTGTGCAAGTTGAGTTACAAGTATATCATTTTACTTGCAAGCATTGCTCTCGTATCGCCCTTGTACTTTTTATTTATATGCTCATTGTCCTTTGATATTGTTCTATCTTATTGGAACATCTCTTAAAACTACAAGTATAAGTTCTACTTATCTTGCAAGTCTTTCTATCGCATATATCTCAATATTGTACTTGATCTCTTGTGATATCTTTTCACTAACGCTTGTCTTGCAGCATTGTTATTCTTGTAACTTGAAGGATCATTTCATTTGCAAGTATCATAATTTATCTTTGAGCATTATTTAAAGGCACTGGTCTCCCATATTTTATTTTGCTAGATGTCTTGTTGATTTCATCTCATTTACATCTACATGCTCATTAATATTTACACTCGCTAATTAATAATTTAAATTCAAGTTATACTGAATGATAATTGCCTTGCCTATTATCTGCTACGCCTTGTTATCATTAACAAGTTTTCTTTTAGAGTCATCTTTAGGGACCACCCCCCTTAGCTTAGCTAGGAGAGAGCTTAAACGAGGAGAGTTGGGAATAGGTGACAACTCCTCTGAGCGTTACGCCTTGAAGACTATGCGTTGTGGGGTTAAAGACTTTTCCCACATTTAGGTGTACATTCTTAGGCAACAACAAGGGGAAAAGACCTTTGAGAGCTAAGAACAAGGCTGTCTAGAGTGGGTGTGAATGATCAATTTCCAAGTTTCCAGAAGTGAAGATTTCCGGAGCATTTCTCATATGATATATATTTTAATATATTTTGCTGCATATATATTCAAAAGAAGCACGCAGTTTGTTGAGATAGCTGCGGAAAAATAAAAAAAAACATATATTTTGTAGTAGATCAATGCTAATCATTAAAATACAAATATTTAGTACACAAATAACATCAATCATGTAGCAGTTATATGAATGTCATTGCCATCAAATGATCAGCCATAACAAAAACTGCCAAATTTCGAGTTTTCAACAGATAATATCTGTCATCAACAAACTGTGATATATAACATCAACCATGAAATGAAACAAGTTATTATGACCAAAGAGTTGTAACATGCAGTCAATAGTTCAAACTTGAGTTCTAAACTGTCATATAATTTTTTACAAAATAGGCTATAATAAAGACTCGAGGAAAATAATTCTAAATTCTAGAATCTAGATTCTAAACTGGAAAAGGCAAGTAGTTCTACTAGCTACTAAGCTTTCCTCATGCTCATGCGAAGTTATTAGTTATAGGGAATTCTAAAATAGTGATCATGCTGACTGAAGCCAGAACAAGGCCAGTTGATGAAAGATTATGATCTTGTTAATGATTGTTGACTCTAGAGACCTAGTTCAAAAAATTGAAGATATTTAGTTCTTCACTTTTTCTTTTTTTGGTTGCGAGGAAAATATCGTACTTTATATTCATAAGAGGAGAATACAAAACACATCATGTGGTGAAGTAGTTATTACATAATAATTGTGTAAACACATAGTTCATCCATCTATCTACTCCTAGTTGTTTTACCATCTCTAGGAAGGGCTTAAGGTGGAATTCTTTAACCATGACATCCATTCCCTTGATTCCCATGTTGCTGATTTATTTAATCGTGTGTTATGTTCAAGCTTCCCTCCTTTTTGGACCAGGCACAATTTTCATTTGATTCACAATTTAGCGAGTAGTTATTTTCCAAACAACTATCGGACTATCATGGTGGGTCATATATTCTCCAAGCTTTACACCACAATCCTACATCAATGGATTTTTGAGGCATTGGAGAGTTGTCATCTCAGGGCTAGAGGACAGGCTGGTTCCTGCCTCAACTACCAGACAATTGATCACATCTTTGCACTTCTAACCATTATTGAGGTGGCTCATCATCACTCTTTGAAGATTTACAATTGCTTTTAGGATTTTGGAAAGTGTTTGACATAATGCCGAGGGAGGCATTATTCTAGAGACTTCACGACATTGGGATATATGAGACCTTGCTGGAAGTTGTCATGATAATATACGAGTCAATCTTGGTACACAACCTTTTTGACTTAAACTAAAGTACCATTGGGGGATGGATGTCTTCTACATCAAGTGTTGATTTCCTTGCTTCAATTTGCCAAAGACTTGGTCTTGTTGGCCTCAACTCTTGAGGGCATAACACAGATTGATGCATTGGCTAGTTTTTATGACTTCCAATAGTTGACGATCAACTTGGGTAAAACCAAGGTTATGATTTTCAATGCGTTGAAAAGCCCTCTTATGGACTTACTGTCTACTAGTAGGGGACATAAATTGAGATCACCACAACTTACTCTTACATGGGAGTACAGTTCATGGGACCTCACTTTGGTTTGTGGTAAATCCTCTAGCCTTGACTCAGTAAAGGGTATGGTTCCTTGCCCCTTATTGATAGATATTGTTAGGGGTAGTTTGAGGACATCCATAGTTCTTTATGGCTGTGAGATTTGGGGATTGAGCTTGTTGCATATAATAGACTAAACTAAGCTGGAGGGAGTACAAACCTTGCTTCTTAGGTGCATCATTTGATGTAAGTAGATGGTTCCACAGCCCATCTTTTAGGCAGAGTTCCATGTCTGACTTTTCTGCCACAGGTTCATTTTTCATTTGGTTTCTTTCCTTCATGGAGTCTGATATCTCAAAGGCTCTGCCACTAGGAGAGAGAGGTTTCCCTACCTTGCACTTTGCTGCTTGAAGGCTCTTGCTTTAGATCCTCCCTTAGGCTGAGCACGAGGTTGGTTCCTAGAGGCTTCTCAGCTTTTTTAGTCATTACTATCTCGCCCATTAAGATTCTCCCCTGATGTGTTGAGCCATATCTTGCCAATTAGACATGTTTTGAATCATGTTATTAGAGAGGATATCTATAGATTATACATTCAGGTCACCTAAACCTCACCTTCTATCAACTTGGGATTGAATATGTCCTTTACCTAGAGCACTTGTTGGAGCTGCAGGATGGCATCGTTGTTTGCTCCCCTTATACATGTAAACATCAAATGCACTCACTTAGGATCTCTTTGGGATAGCTATGGGTTGGCTCCCATCGACTTTGGATAGAGACAAATCATCATATATAATAATCATGAGATCCGCCTTCTTTTTTGGTGTCCTCTATACTATGAGATTAGAGGATGCTATCATCGTCTCTATAGGGACTTGAGGGGCTCCCTCTCTACTTTCTTGTGTTGCTAGGACTAGATATGCTCAGCCCTCCTCATCAGGGAGATCTTCAGCCATAGATCTTAGCTCCTGCATACCATGCCCAACCCTAGGATGACTAGAATAATTATCTCATGCTTCCTTGTTGATCCATCAGATTGGAGCAACAAACGATAGGAAGAATTCCAGAGTGCACCAAACAACAGAATGGTGAGACCCCTCGTTCCTCCTTAGTCTCCCTCTTTGGGAGGCCAACTGATATTATTGAGACAGGTTTAGAGGTGCTAGTTTGTACATCAGGCAACATGTTCTCCGAATGTTAGAGTGACTAGCTCTAGATGGATTCAGAGTAGAGGACCTCTTGCTTGTCAGACTATCTTCTAGACCTAGAGGAGCAACCAAAGATCCATTTGAGGATTCCTTCTTACGAGCCATGCAAGGAAAGTCATGGTGCGTGCAAGGAAATTCATAGACCATGCAAGGAAGTCAAGGTGCACACAAGGAAAAGTCATGGTATAGGGAAGTCATGGACGATGCAAGGAAAGTCATGATCATGCAAGAAAAGTCATGACACATGGAAGGAAATCATTGTCATGTGAGGGAAATTAATGGCACATGCAAGGAAGTCATGGCCATCTAAGGAAAGGTCACGGAGTTGGAGATTTCTAGGAACAAGGAAAGTCATGGTTTGGATTACCATGCAGGATGCTTTGAAGCGGGAGGCTTCTAGGAGCATGGTGTCTTCAAAGATCTAGGTCTTGTAGAAGGATGTGGTTGTGGATAAGATTTAGAGGTAGGTGGAAATACCTCCCTCACTAAGAGGGAGTGTTGAAATTCGGTAGCTCGGAAGGTATTTCCGGTTAGAAAATCCCTTGGGGATTTTTGGTTTGGTTAATGGGATTTGCACTTGAGTTTGGGGTTTTGGACCCAAAGGAGTTGGCTTGGAACCCAAGAAAGGGAATTTAATATTCTAATTCATTGTTAAGGTTGAGTTGGAGGGCTCTTGAAGAAAAGGAGGGCTTCCAAAGTGACCTAAAGGACCAGTAAATATAATAGACAATGGAAATGATAAAACACAAGAACAAGGACTTTTTCTCTTGTGAGGAAGGGCAACAAGGAGCTGCATGTTGATTTGGGGTAGCATCGGATGTGCCCTAGGCCTCAAATTTTGCAGGGAAGCTCGGGCACATGCATTCCAAAGAAACCATAAAATGTTTTGGGAAGTTCCACCCTATATAATATTTTTAATGAGGTTCCTAAGTCTAAACTTAGGAAAATTAAAATATTAATGGGTATTAATCTAATTGTGGGTGAATCTTCTAGATAAAGACGGGGATCAAGTCAAAATGATTTGAGACTTTGATTAGGAGTTAATCTAGGTCGTTGGTTGTCCAACAAGAAAATATAAGAAGGGGCTTGAGGGTCATTTGGAAAATACACCAAAAGATCAAGAGATCGAATTTCTGAAGTGAGAATTTTTCAGGAGGAAATTCTGATCGAAGAGATATTTTGCAGTAGAGGGGCAAGGACAGTGATCCGGAGGAAGATTTCTAGATCCAGAGAGGTAGTAGCAAGAGGCTGAGTTATTCCCAGTGCAGGAACTCGCAAATGCAGGGATGCGTGAGTGCAGGAACACACGATTGCAGGAACTCGCCAGTGCAGGAACACGCGAGTGCATGAACTTGCCAGTGCAGAAACTCGCAAGTGCAGGAACACGTGAGTGCAGGAACACGTGAGTGCAGGAACGTGCGAGTGCAGGAATGTGAGTGTAGGAATGTGCAAGTGCAGGAACATGAGTGCAGGCAACATGAGTGCCGGGGTTGCTTAGGGCATATCTCTGCCATATTTTCTTGCTGTTTGGATTGCCAGTTGGGCATCCATAGATGCATTCAGATTTCACTGTTGCATAATAAAATAAAACCCTCATTGCTGCACCGGTTTTCCCAAGTTGGGTTTTTCTGGGGACATTTGTGCAAAAATAACGGTGTCCTATGTGTTTGTATTTCCTTGTGCAGTTTCTATGTTTCAGAATGATATTTAATTTGGTGTAGGCTGCTTCAGTAATTTACTTCAATGTTTCAAGAAGAAATCTGGAATAAGTTTGTAATGCAATTTACGATCTAGGTGAAGTAGATTCGGTTGGTTGCAGTAGGATTCCTGAGATCGTTAGATCTAGGAATTTTCACACCGCAGTCGAGCATGAAGGAGGCCGAGCTGAGCAGTTGAGGTTCTGTGGTAAAGCAGGGAACAACCAAGTGTTTGGAGGTTTGGTTAGAGGCTGCATCAATCAAGGAGGGCTGCAGAACTAGAAGGAGCCGCAGCTTAGGAGCAGCAGCCTCAGCTGCAGACAAGAAAGGGCTGAGCAGAGGTTGATCCAGGCTGCTGAGTGTGCTGGAAAGGGGCTCAAAAGGACCCTGGGCTAAAGGATCATGCCCGAGTCCTGGCTGTAGGTGAAACTAGGCTGCAGACGAGCTAAAAATGCTGACCTTAAAGGACAACAGGCTAGCGGCTGGCCAGGTAAGCTAATTGATATTGTTTGTGGTTCTGTGGGCAAAGGACTGCCTCAGTGTATTTGTTTGGGCAGCAAGGGCTTGGAGGGAAAAGCCTTAGCCCTAGGTTTTTGGTCTAAAGGAACTGACCTTGTATTTGGGGTATTTTACCAGGATTGTAAAGGGCTACTTTCCCTGGTATGGGAGCCCTGTGATTTTCTTACTAATGGACTGATACGAAACAGGTTTGGTCCTTAAACTCTTGTGTACTATCATTGATCTTATTGCTGTTATATTTCTGCTGTGCAAGTTGTTTTGAAGTTAGGCACTGCTAGTGTGTTTATGTTTCTAGTTAAGACATAGACCAGACCTGGGGTGCGTGGATTTCTAACACTATTTGCAGCAACATCGGAAACCATAAATTTTGGCTTGATTGAGGGTCCCTTGCTTAGTAGCATATTTCAGTAGAGTAATGAGAAGGATTACTGAAGGAAATTACAACCCCTGCTCCACATATGCCCCTGGAGTTCCTTGGCAGGCTCCATCAAAGGTTTTGGGTTGTCTCTCCCTAGGAGGTCTCCAGCTTCGTTTAATAGCCAGCCTTATTTTATGTGTTACTTGTGAAGATAAAAGGACAATTATCCTAGAATATCATCTGATTCATCAATAGCCAAATCCCATAAATGACAAGACAGGGTATTGCCCTGAATGCTCCTGCAGATCTGTCAGATATCCAGTCTAGCAGACAATATATCGAGGCCATCTTCTCTCATTTATTCTTTCCAGATGTAACCTGTAGGAGCTTGTTTCAGACAAATCTAGTAAAGGAACAAGCCACAACAGGTGATCCACAGATTCCTCACTGACTTTAGATAATAGGCATCTACCTGGACAAACCCATTTCAATTCAATTTTTATTAGCAGTGTAACACATGGCACAACGAAATCCTCCAAGTAGGAATCATTTTTGTGCAGAATGAAGACACTCAGTGTTGGGTCCTCTTAGTGTATCACGGTGTCTACACTTTATTACATCTTTTGGCTGGACAGCTAGTTTATAGCTCCTGGCTAGATATCTAGCGTTGCTTTTCCTCTTTTTTCACAGCCTAGGAGGTCTCCAGCTTCCTTCAATAGCCAGCCTTATTTTATGGGTTACTTGTGCAGATAAAAGGACAATTATCCTAGAATATCATCTGATTCATCAATAGCCAAATCCCATAAATGACAAGACAGGGTATTGCCCTGAACGCTCCTGCAGATCTGTCAGATATCCAGTCTAGCAGACAATATATCAAGGACATCATATCTCATTTATTCTTTCCAGATGTAACTTGTAGGAGCTTGTTTCAGACAAATCTAGTAAAGGAACAAGCCACAACAGATGATCCACAGATTCCTCACTGACTTTAGATAATAGGCATCTACCTGGACAAACACGTTTCAATTCAATTTGTATTAGCAGTGTAACACATGGCACAACGAAATCCTCCAAGTAGGAATAATTTTTGTGCAGAATGAAGACACTCAGTGTCGGGTCCTCTTAGTGTATCACAGTGTCTACAGTTTATTACATCTTTTGGCTGGACAGCTGGTTTATAGCTCCTGGCTAGATATCTAGCATTGCTTTTCCTCTTTTTTCTCTCCCTAGGAGGTCTCCAGCTTCCTTCAATAGCCAGCCTTATTTTATGTGTTACTAGTGCAGATAAAAGGAAAATTATCCTAGAATATCATCTGATTCATCAATAGCCAAATCCCATAAATGACTAGACAGGGTATTTCCCTGAACGCTCCTGCAGATCTGTCAGATATCCAGTCTAGCAGACAATATATCAAGGACATCTTCTCTCATTTATTCTTTCCAGATGTAACTTGTAGGAGCTTGTTTCAGACAAATCTAGTAAGGGAACAAGCCACAACAGGTGATCCACAGATTCCTCACTCACTGTAGATAATAGGCATCTACCTAGACAAACACGTTTCAATTCAATTTTTATTAGCAGTGTAACACATGGCACAACGAAATCCTCCAAGTAGGAATCATTTTTGTGCAGAATGAAGACACTCAGTGTCGGCTCCTCTTAGTGTATCACGGTGTCTACACTTTATTACATCTTTTGTCTGGACAGCTAGTTTATAGCTCCTGGCTAGATATCTTGCATTGCTTTTCCTCTTTTTTCACTTCTTATGTTTAGTATTTGATCTACAAATTGTTTTTTTCATCCCACATTGTGATTACACTGGATTACATCTGTTAGTTCCATTCCGTGGTCACTTGTTGGACATTAGTAAAATTATGTTGTCTCATATTTACCAAACTTCTTGTGACATTTCATTTGATCTGCAAACAAGGGTTTTGATATATGTGGGAAAAATCATCAAAATGGGTGGTCTTCTAATTTTTAAACATTCCTTTGCTGAAACTCTCTATGTTTGTATTATATTCAGCTCTTAGAGCAGTAGTGCAGGCCTTCAGGCGGGAAGAGGAATTTCAATCAATGACATCAAAATCAGCCAAAAGGAGGAGAGACAAGTTTGAGCAGGTTTTGGTATTCTCTTTTGAAAATCCTAACCAACATGTTCAGCATTTTCTGATTTGCAGATGGTTTTTACAAAATGTCTTATAGTGTGATTCTAATATATTGTTTGTCAAAACATGTAGGAGAAAACTGGCTATAGTGATCCAATGTCCATGGATTGTTCTAGAGGTAAAGGGGTTCAATTCCCATTTGTTGTTGGTGATCGAGTGGTTATTAAGGTATGCCACGCGATAACCTTTCTTAGGACTTCATTTTTTTTTTGCCTTTTTGGTCCCTTAATTTAGAACACCTTTGTTACTAAAAGTTCAGTTGTTACATCAAGTCTTCCTTTGTAAGGATTCCATTATGATTCCTTGGATACATTCTACTTGTTCCATATGTTTAATGGTTATGTTGGTTTAAAAGAGTTAATGCACATATGAGATAAACACAAGAGAGTCAAGAGAATATGAAACATCATATTCTATTGGACATTGGGAAAAAACAGCGCATGTCAATCCCAAGATAGGATGCATATATACAGACTTACATACCATATTGTCAAATACATGATCTTGGAACATCATTTATAGCAAATGCTCCAAATATTGTTTTGGGGAATATATCACTCAGGGTCCCTAAAGAAACTTACCAAAATATCAGGGAAAATATCAGAAAATATTGACAAGCATAAACTTGGACCTAAAAAACTCAGAAATATCAGCATCCTGAAAAACTCAAAAACTTTTTCCTAGTACACCTTCTAATTGTTGTTGGGTGTAAGCAACAAGTGCTGCTAGTGTTCTTTGAACTCTAAAGACTTCATAAAAATTATAAAATAACTTTGTTAAACCTTTGATGTTTGCTGTTGACAGGTCTTTACTTTATTTTCTTTCCTTCTCCAGTCTTTTGGCAGCATCTGGTAGACATGTTGCTTCTTCTTCAAATACCGTCAGTCACTAGATCTTAGTGGCATACTATGAGATGTTGCCATGGCTTCTGTAAACCATTGTTCTTATCATTGGTTAGGCCATCTTCATACCTCAATTTACAATTTTTTTTGACCTCATTGATCTTCATAAGAGATTTCTGCTTTGCCATCCTGCCATCAACCTACTGACTGTTTATGTCAAGTTTTCAGTGCATGGTAAGAAGAAATGCAGTCATGGAACAAAACCCTAAGCTAGGAATCAAAAACAGGTTAATCATTTATCAAAACAGCAGCATAAGGAAGGAATGCTGGATCTACAAACACACAAGTCTGAAAATTAGGACAGCACCCTAAACCTTCTCTCTATTAACTGAAAGAAAAATTACAATGCAACTAGCTGAAAACACTATGTCTAATCCCAAATTGAAGTGTTCTATGTTTTTTATATAGATCAAGCGGTGAGAGGAATACAATGAATGTGGACAACTGAAGTGGTTCAACTCACTGAAAGAGATAAATCATAAAATAATAACTGTAATGCATGTGATTCCTATTGTAGAGGATGCCCTCATGTTTTGGTTGTCCCTGCCTAGAATGCCACCGAAGAAAAGTAAATGCATGCATTTATGCAAGATAATCTCTCTCATGCACTGCACCTACAAACTGAAAATGTTACTCATACATATGCCCTATCTGTCTTGGGAACTGCATTCTCTATGGATAATGCATGTATGCGCCCCACTCATGCACTTGATGTCAACAAGACTGCTATGCCCGAGTGCCTACTCCTGCACTCGATGTCTACAAGACAGCTGCACCCTCATTACACTCTAATCTGCCTCCTTCACCATCTGCAAAAACTTTGCACATGGATCAAGGTTGGAATATCTGCTGAAACTGCTGCTGCTGAAGGAGACCACCTGGGAGCAAACACTTCAAATTAACATTTTATGCCTTTGATACTTCTCAACAAATAAAAAATATATTTCAACATGTGTCACAGGCTTAATTGCTCAATTTTGTTTCTTCCAAAACTGGCATATGGTCACAGGCCATTCACTGGGAGCTGTTGTTACCTATGCTCTGATATCATTGTTGGTTGGAAAGAGTGCATGCACACACAAGATAAACAAAAGAGTGGAGAGAATATGATACATTATATTAATGCTTCATTGGGAAAAGACCTCGCAGGCATAGTTTGAGATAGGTTGCCCATATATGTCTTTTGTACAAATTCTCTCAAATATATCATGACTCATTAGATCATTTATAGCACCCTAGTAAAGCTATGGTGGTTTAACTACCAGAAACTAACATTATTTGCAGGTTGGTAGAATATTTCTAATACAATATTAAATGTATACCCCGCATAACTAGCCAACAAACATATATACCAGGAAACACATGTACACATATTTATTCTTGAGTTGAAATTATTCTTAACATGTTTTTGTTCATAGAGGTTCATCTGCAACCAAGGTTGGAGTTGGGGGATTCACCAACATTTTGTGTCTACGTTAGTTGCAGATGAACCTCTAAGAACAAATACATGTGAAGAATAATTTCAACGCAAGAATAAATATGTATACATGTGTTTCCTGGTATATATGTTTGTTGGTTAGTTATGCGGAGTATACATTTAATATTGTATTAGAAATATTCAACCAACCTGCAAATAATGTCAGTTTCTGGTAGTTAAACCACCATAACTTTATTAGGGTGCTATAAATGATCTATTGAGTGTTGATGTATTTGAGAGATTTTGTACAAAAGACATTTATGGGCAACCTATCTCAAACTATACCTGCAAGGTCTTTTCACGATGAAGCATCAAACTTTACAGTAAAGCAATGGACACATAGATTCTTTTTAAAACAGAAAAGTAAACAATAGCATTCTCACACAGTACTAAGAAATTTAGCTGGAAACCCTTAACCAGAAAACCAGCAAATATTTAAAGTCTCATCTCTATCTCTCATTGTATAAACTTCACCACTTATAGTGGAATACACAAGATTCTGTGTCAGTTGAAACCCTAATCCGTTTACCCGGATTAGATTCCTTGCAGAATTAGCAATGGGTTGAAGAACCACTGACTGGAAAATACCAAAAGCAGCCAAAAAAGGTTTTTGGGGGTGGAGTCCCCAAAACCCTTGCTAGGTGGTGTCTAGCCAACCTTCGTTGTGACCCCCCATTACAATGCAACATATGGGTCTAACCATCCAAACTCCAAAGAATATAATACATACCCAACGTTGTGTGTGTGGCACTCAAGCCAACATAGTTTATACATGTTGTTGTTGTTGGATGGTGTTGTCATTGATGTCAACCCATGAAATTGGTTGGGTTTGACTTTGACCAAAAACACCTGTCATGATGTCAAATGGTTAATGAACACTACTTAGTAATTGTCGTGGATTACATCAAGTTGGCAGCTATATTGTTGGATTGTTTGAAAACCCAAGTCCTAGGGTTTGGGTTCTCTGGATGTACCCCGACTTTGTTGAGGGTTTTTGGTAGGTCAAATCATTGAGTTTGGGTCAGAGATCTATGCGATTAGATTCTCCTCAAAAAGATGTTTGTGTTGATATGTGGTACACCCCGAGAGGCTTCATGGTTTGAGAGATATTCACAATTGAAGTTGGTGACCCCAGTTTTTGGGCTAAAACCCTAAGGGGTAGTGACATGACACCTCCTGCTACGGTGTCAATATATGACATTGTTTATCAGCATAATCTCACCACGTATAAGTTGAATAACTTCAAGAACCAAAGGCAATAAACCAATCACTGACTTCACAAGCTAGGTAGGACCATATGCACTAAGCCAATCATTGATTTCAAATTTCTAGTGGTAATGAAAATATTTCTAGGCAAGATCCTTAACATAAATATTTAATTTAAAGATTATTTAGATGGATATATTATTCCTAAAGTAAGATTATTTATCTGCAAGTCCTTCAATATTTTAAAAGACCGAAAAGCCCACATAAGACTCACAACCCTCGCTCCTTAAATTACAAGGCTCATTTAATATAAATTTTTTAATCCTTTGATTCTTAGTAATCCCTACTCTAACGTCTATCTAAGAAGCCCCTCCAAAACACGATAAAAAGAAACCTTACAGCCTTTTAAAACACATCATAACACTCTTCTCCCTTTGAAATTTTCAGTTGTCTGAGGTGTTCTGAGTTTTTTGGTCTATTGAGGATATTTGAGGTTCATAGGTCTCAATGGCTAGGGCAACAATTGCACTCCAACATTCTTCCTCTTGTCCTCCAAGGGCAGCAGGTCTTGAAGGCATTATCATTCAGTTGTACAACATATTGATGTAAAGATGGATAGCAAGATTTGATCAGCTACTAGCTCTCTGAGAGCAGAGCTTGAGAGCATTGGTGGTAGGTCATAGGGATGACCTGAGGGACCTTGGTTTGTGCCATCATTTGATAAATGTACTAGATGGTTGTAGCATTGTGAGCCGTTTGGAACAATGAAGCAGCGTGAAGAATGATTGTCTGCATATGAGCCTTGATGCTTATTATTCGTGACAACCAACATTGTCAGCTCTTGATGTTGAGCAGTGATCTGTGTGTGCAATAACAGTGATCCGTGTAGGATACACATCATATTCTTACGACATTATTAAATTGATTCAGAGCACAGGGGGATCCTTTGTGAAAATTGTGAAACGTGGTCCGCCGACTCTTCATGGTGGCAGGGTGGTGCAAGGCAGGGGATTGGAATTACCTTCAGGTTGTGGCTTGGGAACACTTCAGGGTGGCAGGGTGGTGCTAGGGCAAGTCGTGGCTTGCGCAGGGCATTGTGGTGTTCATTTAGTTGTGGCTGATAAACTAACAGGGCAGCAAAGCATCCTTTTTCGACAACAACTGGTAAACAAAGTGTTGGGGCACTCATCAGGTTGTGGTTTGATTTACGGAGCGTTGGGCCATCTTTCTGGTTGCAACAGGATATTAGGGGCTGGTAGCGTCTTACAGGTTGTAGCCTGTGAATTAAGGGGTTGATGCCTCCCTCAGTTGTAGCTGAAATCTTGATGTAATCAATTTTCTTTTAACAAGGAGAAGACAATTACTAAAGAAACATTCGGTGGTTTTTGACCCGGAGGGGGTTTTCCACCTAAAAATCTCTGTCTCCTTTTCTTTATCTTTTTGCATTGTTGTATGGTGTTGTTTACTGTTTATTATTGTCTGTGATTGCTTGAAGAAGAACAATAATAATAACTGAAGATTAACTAATGCTTTGACAAAGATTAAAAAGTGCTAATTGCTAAGAAATACTGATTAACCCCCTCTCAGTATTTCCAACAGTTGTTAGTACTATTAATCACATATATCTCAAGGTTAAAATGTCCACTAATAATAATAAATAATGAACACTAAATATCAACACAGATCGGAATGGACAATGGGCAATTGGGCATTGTTACCCCTTGTAGCGCGAGTAGTAAAGGTGTTTTTGCAGATGGTAACACTTATATTTTGGCTTGACTGTGGATGATCATGGTGGTCTTCTTGAAGGGATCATGTGGTGCTCTTGGGGGTTGCTTTCTTAGTGATCTCATGCTTCTTGGTGGATGATCTTCATGGTTATGCTTCCATGGTTGCTTGAGATGGTGCAATATGGTGGGTTATCTGGTGCAATTTTTCTTTTTCACTGTTATGCCTTGATGCTTAGGGTGACATGTTCTCAATTTACAATTTGGTACTATGATAATTTTTGGGTGGTTTTTTCTTCATATTTGCTACACATGATCAATGGTGGTTGTTTCCATGGCTCCATTACACATAACTTTTACTGCTGTGTTGTGAGTAAGCAATACTGAAATGACAGCCCTTGCATGCTCAAACTAGAAGGTATTAAAAAAAATGAAGGAACAGGGGTTTACAATAATTTGTGCACAAAATATTTATGAACAAATTAAGCTATGACCATGCACTTGAAGAAGATGCCAGATCATATTCAAATATTCCAAGTCATGTATTTGTAGGGACATACTGTGAATATCCTTCAAGCCTATTACGAGCTCATCTATGAGGTAAGTTGTTGTACTTTCTTCACCATTATAACCAGTAGTAGGTACTCAAAACTTTACATTCACACATATGATCTAATTCATATTAAACTTCAATTGATCTGCACCGAGTTCCAAGTTCAACAAAATATGGTCAATGAAAAATCCAACTACCAATGACGAGGACTGCCTGTACAATTTCACAGATTGACATAATGCACAACTACTGTACTCTTGCGAATTCTAATTAGAATGCTTATTTGGAATAATCTTGACAAAATCCTGCTACAGGAGGAATTGACTCAAGTTCAGGATTTGTTGTTTTCTCCTTCTAATCACCTCAAAGGACTCTTTGCAATCCCGCCTCAGGACTTGTACTAACTTCAGGAGATTTTGGTCTGCCCCAGACTCCAAACAAACCTTCGGGAGGGTCTGACTTCTACAGGAAACTTCTGTTTTGCTTCAGAATCCACGGATTGCTTCAAGAGAATGATACTATTCATCCCAGGAGTATTTTCGAATCAAACTGTCCTCATATAATTTGGATTCCCTGCCTCAGATAACTTCGGGTACCTCAGGCTTTGATCTGCTAGTTACAGGGGGGTCCTCGATTGCTCTAGAATAGTTCGCTTTCTGCCTCAGGTTCGTGATACTAGCCTCTTGGATTTGTAGTCTGCCTAAGAACGTTTTTCTTCTGCCATTGAGAGGGAAACCTGCGATGATTAAACCCAAGGAGACTTTGGTCTGTCCAGGAATGGTTCCTCAGAGAACTCGTCAAACTTTAGTGCACTCTGATTTGCTAGTATAGCCACTGTAGGTGCTCAGAACTGCTCATATGATTGCAGAAGTGTGACCACTGGACTGCCCAAGGGTGAGCTCACACAGTTTCAGTCTCAGAAAGCACGTTTTCCTTTAGAAGACTCGGTGTTTGGGCCTTAGACAGAATTGTAAGGTTCTAAGAAGGAGATTGACCTGCCTCAGACTTCCCCAAAGAATTTGCTGCTTTCTCAGATCGTTGATCTCATAGAATTCCACAAGGTCTTTGCTGCTTCGTCAGATAGTTAGATCCCTTTGGCCAGAACAAAAAAACAAATAGAAAAGATAAAGAAGAGTGGCTAGGTACGGCGGGATCACCTCCACCGAAACTATTCCAAGTAGAAAATGGGATCTTAAAACCCTCAGAGCCTCAGGTTGAACGAAAAACAGAGACAAATTGATCCAATCCAATCCTCCTCAAATGAATCCAACCCCCTTGTATTTATAGATTCCCATGAGGGTATTTTCTCCTTAATTAATTGAGTGAAATTCACATCAAACCCCAGCTTTGGGCTTTTTTGTGTTGGAAATTTGAGAAGGGGGTGAATCAATATTTCACTTGCAATTAGTTAATTTTCATTCACAAAGGATTAATTAACTTCAACATCAGATCATAAACATGAATCAACAATACATAGTATCGGAAAAAAGTAGACACCGGATTTTTAGGTGGAAACCCTTCTAGGAGAAAAACCATCAAATGCTTCTCTAATAATTTTATGAGTACATAAATGCGTCAGCTCCAACTGAAAGGGGAACCCGAACTCCCTAGTACTCTAGAAAAACATTCTATTTTCTAGCTCCAACTAGAAGGACGCTCCAACACCTTGGTTTTATCAACTACTACTGATAGGATGCTCCAACACCCTTGCAAGCTCCAACTTGCCCTAGCACCACCCTTCCACCCCAAAGTGTTTTCAGGCTACAACCTGAAGGTGACTTCAACCAACCGCCTAGCACCACCCAACCACCTTGAATATGATGAGAAATTAAACCAACTATTGTGGGCTCCCGTACTAGGGACAATGACCCACTTACAAAACCCTTACAGTGAACCCTTAAATACAACTGTTGCTGCAAGTGAAACCCTCACTGCAAATGAAGAAGCCCTTTACTGCAGAATTTCAATTGATATGTCAATGTAGCCCTTATTGCTAGACTACTGCAAGATTATATAAGGATGAAACTCTTATTGCTGCATGATGATGTGACAATTGCTGCAAGATAAAAACAGTTAGTGTGTTAAGTTATGGTATGTTCTATGCTTATAACAATTTACTTCTTTTTCTTATTATATTCCACAGATTAGCAATCACATGTACATAAAGTAAAGTGTAGATAGAACATTAAACGATCGACATAAAACAAGCCAAGACAAGAGACACAAGATGTGGCGGCTAGCCAGGGACATGGGGAAACCCTTTGATCAAATCTTCTTTTATCTTCAATATTTCAGTAGAGAGAAATAGTACAATAAATCTGATTTATATCAGCCGTAGCAAACCCTAGATCAGCAACATCAACGTTAGCAGCTTCATCATCAAAACTAGGGCAATCGATATCTCATAAATCACCCATCAGATCGGCTTGATTCCACCACCAAAAGTTGCAGCCTTCAGAGGAGCTTCAGATGAATCTACATCGTAGTTCAGATGAGGAGATCTTCTGGTCCACGCAGGTCAAACTTCACTTTTGCAGTTGCAACTTCAGTTTCAGTAGCGTCCTTCAAACTAGGGCAGTGGATATCTCGTAAACTGTCCGTCAGATCAACTTGTATCTCACCAAAAGTTTGTGCTCAAGGTGTGGTTCAGCATGGAAACCTAACACAGTCAGAAGAGGAGGTTGATGGTCCTGCTGGTCAAAGGTCTTGCGATCTGCAGTTGCAGCTTCAGTTTTAGGGCTTTCGGGCTATCACATTGTGGAGAGCAGAGACCTTTTTGTGGCAGTAGATTAAGGACTCTTTTGCGCAGTAGGAGAGGAGATGTGATGAGATGAGTGGTGAAATGGGACAAGTACCTCCATGTATTTATACACAACGTTGATGTTTGAATAGATGCGATTGTTGGGCTTCTGAGCCTACATGAGTTGTAGGTCGGCTTGATAATAATTCCATAATCAAAATAAATTCATATCTCCATGAATACTTATCGGAATCGGATGATCTTTAGATCAATCCTACACCTCTTGACGACAGGAATCTAATGAACATATTATCAGCCATGAATAAGATGACTCACATGAAGTTTGGCCCTAGTTGCCAATTTTAACACTCCCTCTCAAGTAGGGAGAACTTCATCTTCAATCTGTCTGTTAGTTGCTACTATTCATCCATCAAACGCACTGCCCTGTACAGCTTGACCCTTGCCCTGCTCTGCTCTATTCTGCCTGTTCTGCTTTGTCTTGTTCTGCCCTGTACTGATCTGTACGGCTTTGCTCTGTTATGCTCTGCTTTTGTCTGAATTATGAAGAAGAAGAAATGATCGAGGATGTATCTTATTGACTCAAAGTCAGTCTCAGAGTATGTACCACTAGTCCCAGACCAGTGTCAAGTTTGTGCTGCTCTGCGTAGCTGGCTGGATGACTTGCCTTTTGTTGGATTCTGATGAAGTCGTTCTGCCTTCTGCTGACCAGAAAGACGCTTCTCCGACACTCTAGGACTCCTTCCCAGCCTTTGGAACTAAAAACATCAATTTTCCTCAGCAAATCGACTTTGCTTCTAGAGGCTACTACACAGCTCTGCGTTAGCCTCATTGTGTCTCACCTGCCTCTCTGTAAATTTACTCATCGGATTTGGAACCCTTCCTTCGGCTTCACTGCCCTGCCCCTCTCACTGCTTCGATCTCACTAGCTCTCTCTCTAGCAACTGAGTGCTGCTACTCTGGAAATCGATCTGCTCATGAAATCGAACTGCTGAAGTGACTTCTCCAAGTGCCCATCGACTTCTTCTTATAATCCTTTGTCGGGACTCCAACGACCAAGATTAAATCTTAATCGATGGTTAGGATTAACTTGAAGTCGATCCGTGTGAGTTTTTAGAACATTCACTCATTGACTTAATTAATTCTGATTAGTTAACCATATTCCCTAAGTTTAGACTTGGGAAATTTTTAAACACTGGCTGATAATCTAATTAAGTCATTTCTAGGCGGAATTTCCAGAAATGATTTCTAGGTTTTGGAGATCTCCTGTATTTTGGCCTCTCCACAAAACTTCAAGGCTAGAACACATCCGATGCTACAAAAACTAGCAGGTTAGTGAGGTGACAGTGGCCAGCCCCCAATGTTCCACAAGAGTATCACCCATCTTTGAAACTTATGCCTTCAATTTCGGTACTACTACTACATATCCATCTTTCCCTGGATTTATAAACCAAGAGCTCTCAAAATTGTTTGAGATGCCAATCTCGATGTTTTCATACCCACTTGGTGTGGATAAATGGTATGGCACCTCAAGCAATTTGATACTACCTGGTGCATAGTATAGCTGGAGTTAAGATGGATTTCCTGACATCTTGACATTGGTATTTTTGAGAAGTGCTTGGTTTTGGCCTTCCATTTCCTATATATTACATATCACAGCCCTATTTTCCAAAACCATTTGATATGCAAGAATATAGAGCATAGTTCTGTAGTTTCTTCAGCTTGATTAATGAATCATGATAACCAATCCAGTCTGTTTTATGATTGGCTTATTTCTTCTACCATTTAATGCAATTTTGGGTGTTTAGAGTCCCAATAAAAACATTTTGTTTCTTTCTTCTCTGTGATGTAAATTACATGTGCTTAGTCCTTCCCATCTATAGTCTTTTTATTTTATCATCCATGAGCACTTTACCACGAGCTTGCTTCTGTGTAAAGGATTTGATCTTAATTCTTTCCATTAGATATTATTTCATGCCATGCTCTTATCTATTCCTTCAAGATATTGAAATAGATTTCTTGATTGGTTAGATGTTTATATGTTTTTCTTTAGTGAATTTATTGAGTTTTCTTTGCTTTAAATTGCAGTTGTTGAAATAACTTTCTTTATTGGTTAGATGTTTATATGTTTTTCTTTAGTGAACTGATCGAGTTCTCCTTTCTCTAAATTAAGTTGTTGGTATAGGAGGGTGGTATTCGTTGCAGGAGTCTAGTTTATTAATTTGAATTTTCTTGCTTTACATTAAGAGTCATTTCATTCTATTCTGAAAGGTGTATCCATTTTATATATGATAAATTCTTCGATCTTCTTGAAACTTGTGTTTATGTGATCGTTTCTTTCCAAGTGATAATTCACTTGTTTTCCATGGACTTTGTCGGCGTGATATACAAAATATCAAAAAATGTAGATACCACTTTCTGCTTTATTTTCCCAGAATATTATAAAATTTCTTATGACAAACTTCTAGCTCGATCGATGTATTTTTTTTAGTGCTCTCCGAGCTTGGGATTTTCATCTCTACACAATGTTTTTGGTATTTGCTTCTCCTCAGTAACTGCTTTGGTATTATGTTTGTTGATAGTGATGTTTTCATTTCTAAACCTGTCATGCTCATTTTGGCAACTAAGTCGATATTGATAGTCATTGGATCATGGTTTCACAAAACCTCTTGATCTTTTAGTTTAATGCAATTAATCCATTTTACCTGATTAATTATCTTATTTTCTTGCTTTTGCCACCCTGTGAAATTTCACAAATATCTTTATTAAATTTTTTATTGCTTCAGTAGTGCTGAACCTTATTATGAGCTAAGTCACCTGGTTCGTCTCCGTGTTTGAGTTTGACAACTTTAATATTCGATAATTTATTTTGAAAATAAACCTAAGGGTATTCAAGTTCAAATATATAATATAAATATTATATATATATATATATAATCATATGTGAAGATATAATTGGTGTTTTTAGATATATTGCAAAAATAATAAATGTTCAAAAATTTAAAGATTTTTTTTTTAAATACTTATGTTTCTTTTATATATTATTGAAATATTAGACCTATTTTAATAAAAAATATAATTTTCTATAAATTATTTAATTTGAGTGTATATAATATAAATAAAATTAAAGCACACATAAAAATAATAAATAACAACAAAATTTAAAGATAAACTATTGTTTTAAATATATGCATATGTTTATATATATGTGTGTTTGTATTTTCCCGAGGAAATATCTTGGCAGATCCACTTGGAGGGATCACTTCCTGCCTGCTTAGTAGCAGATTCTAACCCTGAGGGTGTGGAGGTCTGATGAGAATAAACCTGATGACCTCCCATTAGCAAGGTATTTGTATATAACTTTCATATTTTATTAAATTATACCATTCTACTATAACTGTTTGTAAATATATAAATTTATATAATTTAAGTGTTTATGGTTTATATATAAAAAATAAACAACAAAATTTCAATATTAAAATATTTTTTTTCCCAAAAGAAAAATTGTAATTCCCATTAAAAGATAAAATGAAAATTACATATAGTAGATGTTAACAAGCATATCCTGTATAATATATCCAGATTGATGCTGAAGTGTCTGCTGCTGTGCACAGTATAACTATTAGTCTAGTAAACTACCAACATAAAGTACCACAGTTCTCTATGTCCGAGGGCCTGATCATACATTTGTTCAGAGCTAGATAATATGTATAGAATATCAAAAACGAAAGACAAAAACATATATAGGTGCCATAAGAGGATCCCTTGTGGTTGCATACTGTGATAAAAAAGGTTCAATATTAAAATATTTTTTAATGTATATAT
>APFE031148809.1:0-12313 GCA_000404065.3 Pinus taeda | reverse complement strand
CCTTGGTGCTTGCTTGAGGCCATCTAATGCTTTCTTCAATCTGCAAACATATGCCTTACTATCTTTAACTTCGGATCCCAGGGGTTGCACTATATAGAATTCTTCATCTATTGTGCCTTTCAGAAAAACAACCTTGACATCCATTTGGTGGATGTTCCATCCCATCGATGTTGCCAAAGGGACTAATGAACGATTCGTTCTATATCTTGCTGTTGGAGCAAATGTCTCTTCGTAGTCGACGCCTTCAAGTTAAGAGAAGTCCCTAGCCACAAATCTTGCTTTATACTTATCTATACTTCCATCTACCACATGTTTGATCTTGTAGATACTCTTGGAAGTTACCACAGATTTGTTTTCGGGCCTAGGTACGATCTCCCAGACTCCATTCTTCATTATAGATTGATACTCTTCATTCATGGCATCTTTCCATTCCTAAACAGCCTCTTCAAAAGTGGATGGTTCTGCTTCTATTAGTTTTGTCGTGTATGCAGCATACCCAAAATATCTCTTGGGTTTCTTGCTTTCTCTAAATGATCCTTTTGCTGCCCCATGATCTTCTGCATCAAGCAGTGTAGATTTCAACCAATTAGGTCTTTTCCTTGTTTCAGGGATGGCCACAGGTTGAACAGGCTCACTAGGACCTTCTTCTTCATGGTGTGATTCTTCTTCTCCTTTATCAACTTCTTCCTCAAATATCGGAAGTTCATCATTAGAGTCTATGGAAAGTTCCTTTTATTTCTTGAAAGCTATGCTTTCATCAAATATGACATCACGACTGACTTCAATGTGGTGTCCTTCTTTCATGTAGATCCTATAGGCTTTTGATGAGTCGCTGTACCCAACAAATGTTCCCTTCATGCCTGAAGGATCCAACTTCTTTCTTTTGTCCTTTGGTATATGGATATATACAGGACACCCAAAGATCCAAAGATGATCTACAAATGGCTTCTTTCCAGTGAACACTTCCTCCGGGGTTTTGTTGTCTAGGGATCTGTGGGGACTCCGATTCTGAATGTAAACAATTGTCTTCGTGGCTTCTCCCCACAAAAACTTCGATAGATCTTGATCGTGTAACATTGCTTTTACACTTTCTTTAATGGATCTATTCTTTCGTTATGCAACTCCATTTTGCTTGGGATTATATGGGACTATCAGTTCCCTCTTAATCCTAGACTCCTTACAGAATGCTATAATCTCTTTGGATGTATATTCTCCTCCATTATCAAATCTTAGTATCTTGATTCCTCTTTCTGTAAGGTTCACTACTTCAACTTTGAATTCTTGAAATTTTGTAAATACTTCGTCCTTGGTTTTCATTAAGTAAACCTAGGTCTTTCTTGAATGATCATCTATAAATGTGATAATATAAATGACCTCCGAGTGATTTAGGAGTCATAGGGCCACATACATCGGAGTGAATGAGATCCAAGATTTTTTTGACTGCGAAGCACTGCTTCCAAATGGTCTCTTGGTGTTCTTACCAAATGCACATTCCTTACATACTCCTTCATGATCTTCCTTCAGATCAGGAATTCCATCTACTATGGAACTTAGAGTTGGAAGGATCTTGAAATGTATATGACCAAATGTTCTATGCTAGAGCTCACACGAGCTAATTTCAATGTGAACTAGGGCTTGGGCCACAGGAGATATCAGTCTGTAGAGTCTTCCTTCTCGAATGCCAATGAATTTAGCTTGATCTATGCTTGAGCCTTTACTCCATACAACAACCTTTCCATCAATGAAAGCTACTCTATCACCCATATCTTCTAAACTTGAGATGGAAAGTAAGTTCTTATGCAAACCTGGAACAAATAGAATGTTGTTGAGGTGAATGTTGCTTCCATTCTCCGGCTTTATAGAGGTCGATCCAATACCCTTTACGAGATAGCTCTTTTGTCTCCAAGTTCCATTGAATAAGTGGATTTTCCTTTTGATAAGGTCTTCATTCGTTTGAAATGGCCAATCATGTGTCTTGATGCACCACTATCAATTATCCAAATGTCTTCATCTTGGAATGTGCCAGAGAGAGCTGAGAAGAGACCTTCATCCTTTTCTTTGATTGATACCTTCTTTGAAGAAAATAAGAGACTCCATGCTTCCTTGATACCTTTCTTGAGATGACTTGCTATCTTCTTGATGAACTTCTTCATTGTAGAGGAGATCTTCATGATGCCCTTAGATAACCTTAGCTCTGATACCATGTTGAGAATTCAATAGGGCAGTGAATATGTTAATTCTCTTTAACTTGATTACTGTTTGTGTTACCTTTTTGCTTATTAGCTTTGTTCCTTATTATTATATTGTGAGATACATCAAACAACTACCAAAACAATAAGAACAGTGACACAATATATACGCTGCAAGCCAGGGCCAAAACCCTTCCTTGAGGGGAAAACCCTTAAATCTCTTCTCTTCTTATAGATCCTTCAATTGACGAGTACCAAGACCTTGTGACTCAGACCAATACCCTCCAAGATCAAGATCAACTCGACCTCCTGCTGTAAAAACTTCGACCTCCTATTGCAGATCCAAAATTTTGTCTGCCTGACAACTGCTGCTGCCCCTCTTGAAGACTTCGATCTTCTTTGTAGAGCCTCTTCTTCCCTTCGCTTGCCTTTCCTTGAGACTTAGGGCTAGAGAGATACCCTAAGTGACCTTCGCTTGACTTCTTTCCTCTCTTCCTTCCAAGATCAAACCAAATATAACCCTTGCACAGAAACCCTAGCTTCAACTTGCACAGGGGAGAGAGAACTAGCCCAAACACTTCGACTATCTTCAACCTCTTCTTCGTCCTTTGTCTTCGACCTCTTCTTTGTCCTCTTCTTCGCATATAATGAGAGATGAGTGAGATGATCCTTTGGAGGACGAGTTCCTATCTTTATATAGGCCTCTTCAAGGGGTAGACCTGGCTCTTCACCTAGGCCAACTTGACAACTTCTAGGCTGACTTGATCTTGGAGGGCATTTCGACACTTTAAAGACAAAAATAATTTTTCTTTACAGATACAATGTGCCCATTGGGGTCTTCAATAAATGACAACGACTCTTAGACCTAGGACAAACCCTAGGAGTACTCAATGGGTGCTTGACCTATAAAATAAAAAAACTTGGGCATGAAACCCATGCTCCAATAATAATAATTTCTTTTCATTTTATAATTTACAAGAATACATTTCATACTTATGAAGACCGAACCTAGTTACACATTTTTCAACACTCTACGGGTTGAGCCACATTCTCACAACGATAATAGAGGTCGAGATTTATAATTGTTGGGCCAAATACTTAAATCACTGCCCAATACTGTGTAGCAGACATATCGTCGCCGTGTAGGTTATGTAGTGGTTGTGGGAAAGCCGATCTGGTGGCTACATCGTCATCTTCATATAATTGTTATTAACATAGAACCAAATTCTCCTCTAGATTGCAGAACTGTGACAAATTGTGGAGGGATCGATTGGTCCAGTAAGGGAAAAGAAGTGCTATTTGCAATCAGGCTTAATTATCTGTGGAGGTTTGCATTATCCAACAATGCGAGAGCTAGCAACTTAAGAGTTTATTCAGTAGTGGAAGTTGTTTTTGTGGGAGAGCTGACTGTGAGAACTGTTGGAAAAAGTGGAGGAAATAAACACTCATCAAGCTTGCAAGAACCGAATTAGGAAATCTGGGGGCTCTTCACCGTTTGATATTCTGATTAATGTGATCCCTAATTTGAGTTCTCAAGAGAGAAAATAGATGTTATCAGGGTTTGAAGAGAAGGTTACTTTTGCTTTTTTGTCTTCATTAATGCGCAAGAATAATAAGAATGATTTCCAGGATATTAGAGGGTTTGAGAATCAGTAGGTCCAAGAATTGGAGAGCTACACCGTTTACAAGTCTGAGGTGACTATAACGATGGTCAATAATTGTCTGAAACTTGGTAAAAAAACTAAGGATGATGCTACCAAGACCTTGATCAAGCTGCATCAGTAGGGTGAGCACATTACACGAACCTATAATGTGGCAACCGATATTGATTACGACCTCAGAGTTGTAAGAGATGCTTTTATTTTTTTCTAACCATCTGCTTCAATTACTACTTTATTGCTTGTAGTTTTATTCAAGACATGATTGATCCAAAAGACATGTTCTACAATCAAGAGTGTGAGATGATGCGGTTAGGAGGAGACCCAACTTTCTTTGTGCATGCTTGGGTTATTGGGTGCAGAGTTGTTGGTGTGTATAACCTTGAACATAAAAAGGAAAAGAAAAAAAATCCTAGCTATAAAACATTAAGGTTGTCATCTCGAAGAATTTGATACCTCTTAGCATGAAAAAGACCAGCTCCGCAAACACCGATCTTTGCACTTCGTGCAATTTGATAACCATTTGGATTTTTTAAACAAGTTGTTACATTTTGAGATTGACACCTTGAGGAATTTGATATCACTCTCTCCATAACAAAGCTAGACCAGTGGTTAATTGTCATCTTACAGACCATATGACTGAAACAAGCAAATAAGATTTTTGCAACAACAATCATTATCGATTTTCATTATGTGGAGTCGTTTAATTTTTGGGACAAGTGGGGACATGACAGATCATGAGCTCTGATACCAACTTAGGCTTCACATTGATTCGAAGATGGAGTTTTTGCAACAACCTTTTAGAGCGGGAGATCAACTTGGAGAATGGTCTCCATCCAAAGATGTACTTCTTAGCTCGTTGGAGGAGGTGACAAGGCAATTACAAATGGTGGGACAACCGCCTTCTTAGTTGACTCTAGTAGCTATGGTTCGAGCAATGACTAACGTGGGTGAGTACAAGATATGAGACATAAAGATGGAGAGGTAAGGTTTGTTGTTGCACATTGTTCGAGTGAAGTTTTATGGGTTATAGCTCCTGGAATTTCCTTATAAGGGGAATATAATGTAGGAAATATTTTAGTTGATTGTGGGAAGCTTCTTGAAATATGTAACTAGGTTCGGTCTTCATAATGACATATGTAATCCTGCTTTTATGTATTTGATATTAAAGAGAGAAGAAATTTATTATTGTCATTCTTGATGCATGGGTTTCATGCTCAAGGTTATTTGATTTATAGGTCAAGCACCCATTGAGTGCTTCTAGGACTTGTCATTGAGTCAACAAGTCAATTGAGTCATCGTCATGTATGAAGGATCCTTTTGGGCATGGTGTATGTTAGCACCAAGTTTGTACCTTTCCTAAAGGTCCAAAGGTTATGATTATCAGTTCATTGTGTAAGGGGTTTTGTAAGGGCTCATGAAAACTTTTTCTGGAAATGTAACATAATCTTAGGAACATTTCTAAATAGTTATTTCACCTAATCCTAAGTGTTCCCTAATTTTTTGCCTCAAATATGAGGCTATTGGATGCCTACAACTGGCGTTACAAAATACTTTAATAGTGCCACGAACTATAAGCTATCAAACCACCTGTTCTATCATTTCAAGTGTACAAACCATTTTTCACGAAGTTTAGTCCCTAGTTAACCTTGATATGACATTTGGTGGGGTTTTCAAACTTAAGAGAGGTGTTTTTTTTTTGTAAGTCAACATTCTATTCATTCAGAAAAAAAAAAGATATACATCTGATACTTCAAAAAGCATGTGGTCTCACCCCGACCGATTTTGTTGACCATAGTTTGCAGAAGGTGTCAAAAATACAAAAGAGATGTTAATAACAATGTCCACAAACGAGAGGGCCATAGGCTCCAATAGACAAACAATACATAAAGAAAACCAGAGGATATACTAATCGTCTGAGGTGACGGAAGCTGGGTTGTTTGGAGCAGTTCTTGGAGGAGGCGGAGGATGGAGGTTGCACTGAACGTGCCCTTTGAAGTGTGCCATCCAATTCTCTAGCTGTTCGACTTTCTTCGCTAGATGGTTTTGTCCCTACCATACTACCACCACTCGCTCCCTGACTTGGCACTGGAAGTAATGCATGCGTTCCAATGTTGCCATCAACTCATTGTGCTTTTCCAGATTAATTCGTTCTACCACATCTATGTGGTCCACCAAGGATTGGATTAGGCCTTGGCAGTTTTCCAAGCAGCAGTGCTCCCTGTGGGTCCGGGGCGTCACAACGACCATCATTTTGGGCTACATGAGCCCTCCTACGCCCACCACCTCTCTAAGAGCCAAGAGTTCGCGTATTGTTGCTAGTGCGGGGTGTCTTTGTGCTGTTGCTGCTGCCACGCTGAGTCAATTGCCATCGACTCTTGCCACTTCCTTGGGAGGTTGGGCGTCGACCACCGTGAAGTTTGCCACCTCGCCCTCCGCACGCTCCAGTGCTTGCACCCTAAGCCTTGCCCATGGTTTGCTCTCGCTTCCATCCACCATGGTTGCTAATGCAAGGGTCTCCTTCCTTCCTGTCCTTGGCTTTGCCAGGAGGCTAGACCGCCCCTGTCGAGGATTAGGACGCATTTGCTGCTGCCCAAGCATGCCCAATTCCACCGGTAGTGCTGCCCCGTCTGCTGAAATGAATTGTTGCCCTCCCGTCCACCAAATTGAACTTAAGGCACTACCGCTAGCACCACCTTCACATTCCCAGCCACACCAGTCACCCCACTGTACAGAACCGACTACCAAGAGGACGACGGTTCTCTAGAAGCTTGACTCCTCCCAAACATCGACCTCACCATGGCACTGCTAGCTTTTACAGAGACGCTTCTTACCCCAAACGAACCAAAAATAATATTTGCCTTCACACAGTGCCTGCCAACCCAATCCGGCCCTCTGCAAGGCCCGAGAAAAACGAGGCATTGGGCTCCATTATACGCATTGAACCACAATTCCCCGAAGAAAATCAAGAAACCACCAATTCTGTCATGCCTCCGATGCCTCTTTCGTCGTCGAGCAGGAGGCCAAGTATAGTTCCACCACCAAACCTGAGCACCTTGCTCATCCCGCTTATCAGCCCGTTGTCGCTTCCCTTTCCCAATGCGCCGTAAATAATCACACGCCTGAGATCTAACGCTCCTGTACGCGATTCCCTCCTACGCATGATTTGAGGGGATCGAGAGATACGACCCTCACCAACGACCCATTTGTCACTCTTCATGGGGCCCGATGGCCACATTAGTCTCGGTTCTCACCTCCATTGGAGACTTAAGAGAGGTGTTTTAAACTAAACCCTAAAATGACAATTTTTAAGTTTCCAGAAATTGGTTTGCATTGTGTAGAAAAACTTTAAGAGACAGTGTTTACAACGTGTGATGAAGGGATTGAAGATAGTTACAGTTGAGAATAGTTGGAAAATGGGGAAATACGACAATAGAGAGCAGTATGAACCAGAGGGCCTATGGTTTGAGGTTTATGAAGAATTGTTATCATTGTTCAGAAACGCTGGATGGGAGCCAATTTTCCATCTTTTAATGGATACAACTTTAGTTGGTGCCACAATTTCATCCACTCCTTTGATGGCAACATAACATGGGTTAGAAATTTGGAGTTCCTAGTGACTGAAAAGTCAATTGCAGAAGCAATAGGTTTACCAATATTTTGTTTTTCCTATTTTAGTCATCATGTTCAAATAGAGATTCCAAGCAGATGGTAATGAATTTCAAAAAACCAAAAGAGGCTTTTGTTGGGAACGAGCTGATTTAAAAAAAACGTCTTTTAGATTTTACCCAGTCATTATGGTTTGGAAATTGCAGAGGAATCTTTGAGGCCTATATTTTCCAGTTTGTGTAATTATGTTATTTTCCTGTTTTAGTCACTATTTTCAAATGCAGTTTCCGAACATATGGAGATGAATTTGTAAAAACCAAAAGAGGTTTTCGCTGGTCACATACCAATTTAAAAAGCCTCTCACAATTTTTACCCAGCTAGCATGGTTTGAAGGACATGAAGTAATATTTGCAGCTTATTTTTCAAGATTTAAATAATCAATTATTTCCTTTTTTAGTCATCCACTTTAGGCGTGGTTTTCGAGAAGATGAAAATGAATTTTCCAAATATGAAAGATTTTTTTTGTGGGGAATGGGCTTATTAAAGAAAATCTCTTTCAATTTTTGCAAAGCTATCATAGTTTGGAAGATTTGAATGCCTCTTTGAACCTTATTTTTCAGAAATTTGTCAAATTTTTCGAAATTTTGTTTCCTATAAAAATGCCAAAGTCAACAATTGAAGGCCACCTCATCAAATTCGACTTGGGGATCAGAGTAAAGATGGGTGAAGAGGATTTTCAAATCCATTTCTTTTGGATCTTGATAGTTATTGTAATTAAGACTTTCCTAAACATTGTGGATCTCAGAGTTTGTATGTTTCTATAATATATGAGAAGGAAGGTCCAAGGGTTGGACTTTGAAACAAAATTGTCTCTTTTGCTGTGTGTGATCAAATTATTTACCTTTTCAAGTGCCAAGAAGACTAGGATATTATGTTCATTGATACATAGATTCCTGTGATGGTATATTCCGTTTGTTTTCTTCTGTGATAGTTTCTTTTCTATGTGATGCCAATTTATGGTTTATCTTTTGATGTTTAAATGAGATTATGTGATAGAATTCATTAGTTTAATGCTCTGGTTCATATGGCTTAGACATCTGCAGTTTTTCTCCTAAAACTTGTAGGATTCATGTTTCATGCCCTGCTATAGTGGATTGTTATCTTTTTCTACTACCATTCAAATGATCTTTGATATGTCTATCCATCTTGATTTTTACAATCAATATCTTGGTAACTGCATCTTAAACTTGATTTGTTGACCCATTGCCCAATGGATTAATTGCTTCATCCCAACCAAACTCTATTTCCAAGACAACCCTACCAAAGATCTAGCCATTGTTTGAAGACACAACTAGTTGCTAAGCTTAGTGATTAGGTTGTCAGAGAGAGCCCTCTCGAGATTGAAGGGGCTAGCCTTCAATCTGCAAGATTGGTTTGAAAAGGTTACCTTAGGAAGTTTTCTGTTACAACCAAGCAACTTTCTGAGTGCTAACATCTTGGTGACTCCACTGGGGAAAAATTGTTTAGTTTTGATTTCTGATGGTGAACAAAAATCAAACACAAAAAAGAGGCTATGCATCATTCACCGGGTGACTCCATTCTTAGCAAGATCCAAAATCAAAAGCAACATTGACGACTCCACAATACCAAGATGACTTCCATGGAGGCTTACAAATCAATAAGGTATGCTCCTATGAACTTCTTATATGTTCCTGGTTTTCCAAACTGTTTGCCTTGCATAGATTGACAAAACATATCTCCCAAAGTTCAATAATCAAGAAGGAGATGATGCTGTTTTGCATCTGATTAAGTTTCATAGACACATACATAGGCTTGGGATCAAGTTTCATGAGGATTGTTTAATGAAGATGTTTATGGCTACTCTCGAAGGGAAAACAAGATCACGGTATGAAGGGTTAAAGCTAGGTAGCTTATACTCTCTTAAAGATTTCCACACAACATTCTTTGAGTATTATGGAGAATTCGATCCTTCCTTCTTGGTATTCAAAGATTGTTGTGAATTTTGTGGCTACCCTAGAAGGGAAAGCAAGATCATGGTATGAAGGGTTAAGACTAGGTAGCTTAGACTCTCTTAAAGATTTCCACACAACATTCTTTGAGTATTATGGGGAATCTGATCCTTCCTTCTTGGTGTTCGAAGATTGTTGTGAATTTTGTGAAGGTTTCATTCAATACCTTGAAAATGCTTTTGGTGATGAAGGGTGTATGAATGATGAAATCATAGAGACACTTTATGAATGGTCATCCCAACAACAAACAATAGTTTCTTCCTTGGCTGAAAATGAAATAGATCAAGACCCTAAATATGAAGAAAATCAATCAGTTTTTCTTTCAGATCCTTCATTCCTTGAATCTTTACTTCAAGAAGAAGCTTGTGAAAATCAAGGTTTTAAAAATGCATGCATGGAAACTTTAGGCAATGAATCAAATCATGATGAAAATCATCTACTTTTGCAAGGAAATGATGAGCAAAAAACTATCCTCCTTGATTCTTTTGGAAATTAGAATGATATTCTTCTTCTTGAAGCACATGAAAGGTCATTTTTAGATACATCTGAACCACATGAGGAACCAAATATACAAGTAATAACTGTTTCATTTGAAGTTTTTCATGGGCATCCAGAGCCTTGTCTTTTGGATGATAGGAATTAAGATTTTTCAAGCAAAATGTCGTTTTTCCTTTTGACAATGATCATGAGGTTTCTAGTGAAAGGCTCGAAGACATTAAACAACAAAAGCATATCCTTCGTGTTTTTGAAGATCCTTTGGCAAAACTATTGTTATCATCAATGGAGATGGGTTTTATATTATTTATGGATTATGCTTATCAGTTTCAGTTGCGGTTTGAGTTGCCATCTTTTAAGTTTTCCGTTCTTTTTAAAGAAAGTGTGAACAAAATTCAGCCGAGTAGCCATCTGCTTGATTCGTTACATTGACAATTTTGCATTACTTGACTGAACAACGATTTTCAGCTATTACAGTAGGTGTGATGAATAAGCTCAACACTCTGAGCATCCCTTCGAGAAGTGCGTGTTTTCAAATTTGAATAGTGAGTTTTTCAGTATTCAGTTTGCAGTATTGTATGGCATTATTTTCAGTTTGGCCAGGTAGATTGCAGATCACAATTTGCAGGTTGCAGTCTTTAAGGTTGGGAGTAGCCCAATGGATCAGGCACATGCCTATGTGTTCTTTACTACCTCCTGGGGAGACAATATCCCCGTTGGAGCCAGCTGTTAGCACCAAGTTTGTACCTTTCCTGAAGTTCCAAAGGTTATGATTATTAGCTCATTGTGCAAGGGGTTATGCAAGGGCCTATGAATTTTTTTGTGTGGAAATGTAACATAAGCTTAGGAACATTTCTAAACAGTTATTTCACCTAATCCTAAGTGTTCCTTAAGTTTTTGCAACAAATATGAGCCTATCGGATGCCTACAGCTGGTGCTACGAATTTTTTTTGTAGCGCCACAATATATAAGCTTTCGAACCATTTGTTCTATCATTTCAAGTGTGCAAATCATTTTTCAAGAAGTTTAGTCCCTAGTTAACCTTGATATGACATTTGGTGGGGTCTTCAAACCTAAGAGAGGCGTTTTAAACTAAACTTTAAAAAGGTAGTTTTTGAGTTTTTAGCGTTTCCAGAAATTAGTTTGCAGTGTGCAGAAAAGCTTTAAGGGACAATGTTTTTAGCGTGTGATCAAGGGATTGAAGATAGTTACAGTTGAGAACGGTTGGAAAATGGGGAAATATGACAATAAAGAGCGGTATGAACCAGAGGGCCTATGGCTCGAGGTTTATGAATAATTGTTACCATTGTTTAGAAATGCAAGATGGGAGCCAAATTTCCATCGTTTTAATGGATACAATTTGGGTTGGTGCCATGATTTCATCCACTCCTTTTATGGCAACAACATGGGTTAGAAATTTGGAGTTCCCAACCACTGAAAAGTCAATCGGAGAAGAAGTAGGTTTACCAATACTATGTTTTTTCCTATTTTAGTCATCGCGTTCAAATAGAGATTCCAAGCAGACGATGATGAATTTCAAAAAACCAAAAGAGGTTTTCGTTGGGAATGGGCGGATTTAAAAAAACCTCTCTCAAATTTTACCCAATCATCATGGTTTGGAAATTACAAAGGAATCTTTGAGGCCTATTTTTTCTAGATTTTGTAATCATGTTAATTTCCAGTTTTAGTCACTATTTTCAAATGCAGTTTCTGAACATATGGAGATGAATTTGTAAAAACCAAAAGAGGTTTTTGTTTGTCACATACGAATTTAAAAAAACCTCTCGCAGTTTTTACCCAGCTAGCATGGCTTGAAGGATATGAAAGAATATTTGCAACTTATTTTTCAAGATTTAAATAATTAATTATTTCCTATTTAAGTCATCCACTTTGGGCGTGGTTTTCGAGAAGATGAAAGTGAATTTTCCAAATATGAAAGAGGTTTTTGTGGGGAATGGGCTTATTTAAAAAAATATCTTTCAGCTTTTACAAAGCTATCATGGTTTGGGAGATCCAAATGCCTCTTTGAAGCCTATTTTTTTGAAATTTGCCAGATTTTTTGAAATTCTGTTTCCTATAAAAATGCCAAGTCAACAGCTGAAGGCCACCTCATCAAATTCGACTTGGGGATCAGACTAAAGATGGGTGAAGAGGATTTTTCAGATCCATTTCTTTTGGATATTGATGGTTATTGTAATTAGGACTTTCCCAAACATTGTGGATCTCAGATTTGTATGTTTCTATATAATGTATGAAAAGGAAGGTCCAAGGGTTGAACTTTGAAACAAAGTAGTCTCTTTTTGCTGTGTGTGATCAAATTACTTACCTTTTC